>ML837617.1:11071-23111 GCA_009831015.1 Picea engelmannii | reverse complement strand
TTTTACGGGATTTGGTCAAATCCTGTAATTTCTGATAAATTTTCAATTTTAATGCTAAAATTTAGAAAACTCAATTCTTAAGATAAAGAATGACAAATATACCTTGCATAGGCTGTTTTATGGAAAATGTGGAATGAAATGAAGGAAAAATGGATGGATAAAGAGGCAAAATTATGGCTTATAGAGCAAAATGGAAGCATAAAAATGGACTCAACACTGGTCATGTCCTTAGTTGAAAGAGTTGACAAAGTGGTCAATTTGATCCCATCCTTGATCGATCCCACTCTCCCATTAGAGATTGAAACCCAAGTGGTCGATATTTTTACACCTCTCAACCCCATTCTATCGTTGGAGAATCAAACCCAAGTGGTCAATATGGTCTCGTCATCAGTCGATCCTACTCTCCCACTAGAGATTAAAATCGATATCGTTCATGTTTTTCTAGTTGATATAGACACTACCGTGTTGAGGCATATTCCTCCTTCTCCTATGGAACCCCCTCCAATTAATGAGGCCAACATTTTTTATTAGGGTGTGTTAACTGGACTGTGTCTTCCCTCTCACATTCCTGTCAATATTACCGTACAGGTTTGTGGTTGGGATGTTCTTGAGACGCTAATAGATGAAGGTTCATCCGTTAGTATTTTGTCCTCTATTGCTTGGCAAGATTTAGGTTATCCTCATCTTATGTCGGTTACGTAGAATCTGTTATCTTTTAACAGAAGAACCAATCACCCTTTAGGGATCCTTTTTAGTTTCCTATAACTTTGGGAGGGAAAATTGTCTTTATTTACTTCATGGTAGTCCAATACCCCTTCGATTTCAATTTACTCCTTGGGAGAGATTATGGCTATTCCATGAAAGCTATTGTATCCACTCTTTTTTGTGTGATATCTTTCCCACATGATGGATGAGTGGTGATTATTGATCATATTTCATTCATTGGCCCTAACCATCAACTCAATGACTTCCCTGAATGGTTCATATATGCAGTCGGTATCATCCCTGCCATAGGTCAATTATGTGGCGATGTCTTCCATGCCTTCAGCTGCTGATAAAGATGAAACTGTCACTATAAGCTCAATCTCTTATGAATTGGATCTGGTAGTTGACATGGTCATCCCTTCGGTAAGGCTATCCGAGATTGATCTCCTTACCCCTATCGCGACCCTCGACATGTGTTCCTTACAAAGTGTGTTTCTTCCATCGAGTGAAGATCTCTTAGAGGCCATGATCGATTTTTTCCCTTGGCATGGTGTCCTTCCAGAGAACTATCCTATTGGAAGCCATGATGAAGAAGAGAATCCATGAGCATGGTTTTCGGATTTCATGCTCATTAAAAAATGAAACCAGCCTTGAGCATGGTTTTCTTATTTCAATCTCGTTAAAAAATGAAACCAGATGTGATGATAGTTTTGCGTCTCTGTGGAAACCTAGTTAAAAAAATAAAATAGAGGTTACAAGGATAGTTTTCACATCTCTGTAGAAACCTCATTAAAAAATGAATCAAAGATCACAAGAAAAGTTCTTGTTTCTGTGTCAAGCTCGTTAAAAAATGAAATAGAGGTATGGGGATTGAACCTGGATTCACAAGAATAATTCTTGTTCCTATGTCAATCTCGTTAAAAATGACATAGATTTTCCCCCTCTTCGATTGAGTCAAGTACTCTGTTACGTATAGTATTTGAAGATTCTTTTCATCCTCCTATTATGTTGGATGAATCGAAGCTTGGGGGAAATTATTTTAGCCTCTGGAATTCATGATGAAGTTAAACCTATAGCTTCTTAAGTTGGGGGCTAAGTACCAACCATCATTAGCTAATGCATTGAGAAGTCACAAGCATAGTTTTCTATGGTTCAAGCTTGCGTAAAAATGAAACCACCTACCTCAAGCATAGTTTCCTTTGGTTCATTCTTGTGTAAAAATGAAACCAGGACCAAGCATAGTTTTGGCTAGTTTTAAGCTTGTGTAAAAATAAAATCTATCCCAATCATAGTTTTGTTTGTTTTAAGATTGCCTAAAAATGAAAACAATACCGAGCTTGGTATTTGTTCTTTCGTGTTCTTGTAAATCAATGATAATGTAACCGAGTATACTTTTATCACTTTTTCAGACTCGTAAAGGTTATACGAAAAAGGAACCCCCCTTGGCGTCTTCTTTAAGCTCTTTTCAAACTCTCTAAAGATGAAAATATTGTCAAGCGATATTGTTCTTTTCATGCTCGTTAAAGTATTTGAAGAAAGCATTTGTTGAGCGGTAGTTTATCTCTTTTTCGGTATCATTAGACTACTTTACAAAAAAAGACATTTTGGATTTCTCTTTAAGTGTTTTTAGACTCTCTAAACATGAAAAACCCCTGAGTTTTCTCTCTTTGGACTCATTAAACAAACATCGAAAGGCCCATATGGGACAGAACCACTTTTTCCTAGGGTTCGTTAAACATACTGTGAAGGACTCGTCCAAATGATGAGCTTACATTTACAATAATATGTTATCCTTCTAAAGCTTGCGTAAAAACAAAGAGGTACTTGCCAGAAATGGTGGGGGGGGAATTGGGAAAGAAATATGTTTAAACATGTATTCTATGGAAGAGTCGCTTTTGAACATGACACCCTTTCACTTGATTTATTTCTAGGTTGGAAAATCCACTTGTCTCTTGATCATACTCCTTTATAATATTACAAATTGGTCTGTGATCCCTGTTGTTGAGTCAGTGTTTCCAAGACAGTTGTCGTGTTGTCAATATGTTCAAAGAGAATTTCAACCTAGAAAGCCTTCTATTGCATCGACCATTTCTGCAGTCCTTAATCCTTCTATTGTGTCAGCCATCCCTGAGTTAGTCCTGAATCATTTGTTACTCTGATCTACTTCAAATCTAGTTACTCATTTCATGTCATTGATGGGGGATACATTAAGGCCCTCCTATGACGAGTCTTTTCCTGTCGACTTCAACTCATTATCCAGAAATTGGACTTAGAAAATAATTGGTACCTTAGAACTTGCATGCCTCAATGGTAGGTTTCCTTTCTTTCGACAGTGGTTTTTCATCATTGACCCCTGATCGGAATATTTCACCGAGTGTTCGAATTCAGCTCATTAATTCACATTCGTTGGATTGTAATAGAGTACCTTGGGTTTCATTGACATTAATGGTGATTTCCCTCAAACTTGGTAATGGTATTCATTAATGACTGGTAATCAAGTGGTTTCTACCATGTTCAAATTCAGCACATGTATTCGCATGGTTATATGTGTACTATAGAGTGGTGGAGATGAAGACCTTGAATTGTTTTTGACAGATTCAGGTTGTGTTGGAGTATATTCAGTTTGTACTATTGCATAGCATTGTATTTCTCATGGCTATGTTCAAATTTGAGTCTTTAACACATAGATCCACAGTGTATTTTTGGTGGCTATGTTCAGATTTGAGTGATATTGGCATGGATCCACAGTGTATGTTTAGTGGCCATGACCTATCTTACTTGAAATGGATTTTTTCATGTCGACATTTATGATTTGATTCATTTTTATTTTAAGTATGGGAATTCCTACCTCAGTTATGGTATATTATTGTACTATATTTCCTTGTTTGTTGGCAGGTTTTTGACCAATGTGTTCCTTGTTCCCCACACACACTCACAAAGTATTTCAGCTATCACTCTTTTCTAACTTCATACTTTGGGCAGATCTTTGTTACACATCATTTTCATCATCCCTATGACCTTTAATTATTTAAACCTATCCTTTGTATTTAGAAGGATCAGTGGCCTGAATTCCTAAAGAAACAAGGGAGAAGAACTTTACCTGAGAGATGAAATCATATTTTCCTTTGTAAAAACCCTAGTAAGGAGGATCATCGCACCCTTCACTATGCATGGGGTGCGATGATCCCATATCGTTGTAGGATATACTAAACCTTGACTACGACGTCATCATAGGATGCACTATAGCTAGGGTGCGACGATTTTCGTAAGTGGGAAAAATGAGCATCTTATCGATGCTTCTAGAAGGAGAATATTCTATGGTGAGGTGGCCTCCAAACAGTTTGGATCTTACTCTCTTTCATTATTTAGTGGGGTCATCCTAACCTCCTCACCTTATCCTCTTCAACTTATAAAAGGAGAGGAGCTCTCATGGAGAAAGTTAGCTTGATTGGGTTCGAGTAATTTTTGTAGCTTGGAGTTTTTGGACCTATTTTGTCTTTGAGGTTTTCTTTGTCAAGATAGATTATGAGTAGCTGTCATATCTACAGTCTCATAATTCGTGGATTATAAGTGTGTGGGAAGCAAGGAACTGCTGGAAGGAACCTCAAAACATCAAGGAATTTGGTTGTATCTTTCTTCCACATTATTTAATACAGATATACTTTTCTTTCCTATATGAATGTTATTTGTTCATATTGTATGATTCCTTGGTCATGTACATAGTTTCATATCAAATAGACTATGTTGTTCTTGTCTTCATTGGTTTATGTTTCGTTGCAGATATTTCTCCATAAGCCTCATGATGGAGATGATATCACATTGCCAAACTCGGATCTTCGATATTTAAAATGTATGTTCTAGATCCATTTCTCATTTGATGATTGAAATATAAGTAAAGAGTAGTGTATTGTCTTGTTTTTTTCTGGTTTCGTAGTGAAGCTAGGGAGATTGATTGTGTCCACACTTAACAATTAGTCTGACAACAAAATTAGCAACCATAATGTGTAACAGTATAATAATATATCATCACTGAGGTAGGCATTCCCATAATCAAAATACAATTGACTCAAATCATAAATGTCGACATGCAAAGATCCATGTCAAGTAAGACAGGTCATGGCCACCAAACATACACTATGGATCCATGCCAATATCACTCAAATATGAACATATCCACCAAAAATACATTGTGGGTCTATGTGTTAAAGACTCAAATTTGAACATAGCCATGTTGGCACAGGGGCAGACCCATGGTTCAACGCTCAAGAGCGTACCAACAAAACCCTAACTACCAGCCCTTTCGGCAACACCTCCAAAGAAGATGAAGTCTCACCCGAGGTAGAGGCAGGGGTGGTTGCAAGAATTAGGTGTCTGCAACCTTATCTAGGAAACAGATATGTGATTATATCCTTTACAGAGCACTTATTAGATATTCTATAGGCACAATTGAAGGTCTTGACCCCAGTCGAGAGAATGAAGAAATTTTCTCTCGATTGGGGTCAAGGCCTTCAAATGTGCCTATAGCATATCTACATGGTGCTTTTCTTCTTGGAGTTGTGCTTCTAATATCTGCAATTATGGATTTTCTATGAGGTTCTCATAAGTCTGGGCACTTCTAGCGCTCAACTACTTACATTCCAAAGCCAAGGTTTTTATTCTGTCAACTGTGTTGCGAGCAATTGCCTCCCTGTTGACGGACAAATTTGACATGCCGTCAACTGAAAGAATATATCTGGTCTGGGGTTGTCCAAATAACCCAAGTCATTTGGTGTAACCTATTATGATGGGTTTAATGGCTCTGTTATCCAACTAGGGTCCTAAATATAGAAAAATAAAATAAACTAGCTAAAGAAAAGATTCTAACAATCGACACAATAATTACAAATATTTATCTAAGAATGTGAATATACAAATGATTATGAACAATTTATATACTGTTTACAAGGTTTGTATGAAATCTTGTGAAAATGATTGTTTGATAAAGTTTCTGAATCAAATATGAACAACACTTCTTTTTGGTTATTTTTAAAGATATTAAACAAATAAATACTAAATGAATATGATTGAAACAGTGACACAAAAATAGTCAAAGCTAATTAATGTAATCATCGTTTCATTCATGAACAACTTAAATCAATAATACATAGAATAACATGTAACTTATCAATGAAACTGGTATTATCTTTCTGTGTTTTATGAGCTCCTGCGTGTACTGTTGTTAAGGGAAACCTATAACAGAACAATACTAGCACTTTGAGAATACATTCAAAGAAGTTTTTGATATTGGAGTATATTAATAACAACATGCAGATAACTAATTAAAAATCATGTGATCTTAAGATAATCAATATTTAAGAACGAAAGAAAACTCAATTTCGAGTATTGATATTATCCATCATTTAACATTAGAAATAAATTCCACAATAATCAAATGATCGACTGATCACACATAAAAAATGGAATAAGAAATTATGAACATATAACATTTAATAGTATCAAAACACCATATGATGACAAGCTAAAGCTAAAATCAACCATAATAACATTCTCATAATACAACAATAATGAAAGAACAAAATGAAATAAGCATCACATAGGTCTAAAGCCAAAGAAAAATTTATTTCCCATATTCTTTCTCAAAATCACATGCCCATACTGTAGTCCAAAAATGATTTTTTTGGGGATAATAGACTCTTAAAGATTTAAAAAATTAATATATAAATGATAATAATTAACCATGTATTGATAAAATAGACTAAAGCTAATTTAAATCAATGAATAATAAATTAATCAAAGAGTATGAAGATATTATAATGAAAATAAAACCATTTTGCTTATAGGACAAAAACCATTAAGAAACCTGGAATTCCATATGCTTCTTTGAAAATACTCGTCCATTCTCTCAAAGATTTCAACTATCCGTTACTCCATTTGAAAAAAAACAAAAGTTTACAAAAGAAATAATATACAAAAGAGAAAGGATAAAAATCCTCCTCTCCAATTCTTGGATCTCCATGGCTCTGAACTTTCTCATATATTTATACAATGAATGAACAGTCTCGGCGTCACTATTAATTTTCGCCACCTGAAATTTTCCTCGTAAATAGACATCAATATCTCTCAAATCATGCATTATTTTGGGAAAATGTATATGCGTTAGGTAAATGGGTCCATTTGGGTTATGGGTTTTCAACCGTTTCTTCAAATTCCTCACGATTTGGCTGCAATCATTCTTGCAAAATCGTCTGTCTGATCTTGATGCCTTTCCAAATTTTATCTGTTGTTGCTCATAAAATTATTTGTAGAAACCCAATATTATTTTTGGATCAATCATATTGAATGTATTTGGATAATAAAATCAATCCATGATTAGATCAGTATCAAATATTTGATAATAGAAACATGTGAAACAAAAAAAACCTAAATTAATAACCTAAAAATTGTGAATAAAACAAAATCTAGAACAATGAAATAAAAAATGAATTTAAACTAACCATAAGTTCTAAACAAACATTGTTTATATTTTCCTTTCAAATATGATCTTAATTCTAGAAGCTTCAAGTTAATGGAGAAGAGAAAAATATTAATTTTGGTTTTTCACAAAATCAAACAAATCATAGATAAAAAAAAATTTAATTATTATTTTTATTTTGAAATGAGATGCAAAATGAAAAAAAGAATTTAATTAATTAATATCACCAAATGATTTTATGAGATTGAGAAACCAACCAATATATTATTTGATGAAGTATTGAACACATTATTCAAAATAGTCAAACTTGCTAATGAGCAAAAGAAAGAACACATAATCATAATTTAAACGAAAGTAAACAGTTGATAAAAATTAACGTTTTTGTTTAAATTGAGATTTCTGTGCCCGTTTCTAAATTTTGGCATATACTCTTGTAATGAATGTCTCATACTATAGTGAATGTCTTAATTTTGTCTCAAAGCAAGCCAAGGTATGGAACTATTTGAAAATTTTGATTCTGTAGCTCATCATAATTATCAAGATTCTAATAGGGGCCCTTTAAATTTTGTAAAAATTTAAGGGGAGTTGTTGGGGCCCAACAAATGGAGAATTACTGGGTGAAGCAGTTATCTCTGATCTGGTAAGATTTCATCTCAAAAAGAAAATAATAAGACTTTAGAAAAAGGATTTAAGCTCCCTGAAATAAATTCACTCTGAGACCATATAGTATTAGGATAAGCTCAATGTTATAACCAGACAATAGAATTTTCTTTGCAGGGGATTATAACCTGAAATAATGTCTTAATCAAAGAGTCACTATGTTTATAAAAGAACTTCAATACCATTGACAGAGCCACTGCTGCCAACATGCTTCCATAGCCTCGACAGGGATGTCATTTAACCCACTCAAATTCTTTAATCCCATCCAATGGTTGTATCCACATGATGTATACTTCCATAAAAGTTAATTTAAAAACATATACCTGCTACCTCTCGACCCGACATTGTTTCATTGCTAGCAAGCCTATTCAGTACCCCGACAAAGTTGTCTTGGTATCATGTGTGCATTTACTCGCTGCCAGCGAGCCTGTTCAGTACCCCGACGGGTTTACACACACTTCCCACACATAAGTGATTTCAACCCTCTTATGCCACTTTTAAATAGTACTACAATTATAGATTTCTTGATGACAAAGAGAGTGGGGTGATACTAGAGGTTAATTGCAATACATGTGAATAGTTGATCATGTTATTTATTTGCTTTCAAAACTGGAAGTTTTATCATGGTTTAGAGATTTTAGATTTCCTTTAAGAAATCATCTAGAGAACGGGGAAGCACTTAAAAGTGATTCCTTAAGAATATGGACCACATAAAAAGTTTAAAGATCATCGTAATTCTCAAAGATTTAAACCATATCTCTAGTGTACTACTTTGGCAAAGAAAATTTGAGGACAAAAGGAAAGTGACAATTGACTTAAAAATCAATTATCTGAGCTATATCTTAATATCATGACCTATTTGAACTTATTTCAATTTGTTTTAAAAACACAAGTCTTAAAATAAATGCTTCCTTTGACAATAGCTCTTTCATCGAAAATATATTGATTCAAAAAGACAGATAAGAAGGAAACTCATTCAAAACAATCAAAGAAAACAAAACAAAAAACAGAACAAACCAAATCAAATTTTATTAATGGGATTCAAAATCAGAAGTACACAAAATCAAAACATCAAAAGAAAAAATTTCAAGAAACGATTTTGGACAAAGATAAACTTGAGATTTTGGATCTACTAGCATCTCACTGTAAAATAAAGGAAGAACTAAATCATATAAAATATCATGTGCGAGGAAGTTCTTTTCTTAAGATAGTGATGCATGAGATGCTACTTTGACCAAGCATTATTATTCAAAATAAAAGAGACTAAAAGAAAATAGAAAAATCCTTATTAATGTGAGTGCAGTCCTTCTCGTGGCACCTTGGGTCAGGGTTGAATTGATAGTTCAAATTTACTTATCTCTTCACTTTCCATTTAAAATTTTCATGATGATATTGTTTTTTTGAAAATAAATATTCAATGAAAAGAAGAAAGAAAAAGATTTAAAGTGGACTTCCCTGACAACATTCATATTATGGTTCTCTTGGTGTACCCACTTGTGTTCATAATTGCATTATTACACAAAGAAATATTGAGAAAGAAAACTAAAGGGAACCTACTCCTAAACCTACTCTAAACTACTAAATAAATCAAAACGCTAAGTAAAATCGTATTTCCAGTGCAGCCACGAGAGCATCTTCAATCCTGCAAGGCATAGAAAKTCGAAAATCAGAATAAAAGAATGCAGTATCTGCAGATACAAAAGAAATATGYCATTCTTACCTCCTATATATTCTTTWAAAAAMAAAACAAGCACGACCTTACCATTCKTTTGAAACTTCTTGATGTATGAATCCTCCAACCATTCTGCAATCTGGTTGTGATATGAATCATAATGACATGTAAKAGCATAAGTAAGTTTGGAAAACTTTTAAATATTATGGGGACCTRACATAACCATCAACCAAGGCCAAAATACCCCATCCTCCTGACAATTCTCCAAGTGTTCATCAATTTCTTCACATCAAGGATATAAGAGAATCATGTTATGCTTACTTCCTAGATATTTAAGTAAAAACAAAGCATACACAACTTTATCTTTATTATGAATATTTTTCATATACGAATCTTCAAGCCAATCTAAGATCCTGTCATAAAAATTAGGATGCAAACTATGAATTTGATGAAATGGATATATCAATGGGGAACACATCATAAGAGGATTCATGACATCAGTTAGAATATTGGTTTGAATGCTTCCTTTGATGATATTGATCGTTTCAAAATGTGAAGCATAAACATTAAAATTCGAACTAATCAAAGAACGAATATGCAATGTAGAATAATCGATCTCCATAAGGATGAGTGCATTGTCTTTTTCAACAATAAATCATGTAAAATCATCTTGCAACATGTCATTTTTCCATGTGAGTGACGAAAGTGAAAGAGCATCAAATCCAACTTCATAAATGTTATGTTTGGAATTAATTTCACCAAATTTTGGCATATCGAAAAGATTTGATTGTGATGGAAAAGAGTAAGATACCATGGGTAAAGTATCAAGTCCACCAAAATCTAAGAAGAGATCGGGATATAAAAAGTAAAATGAATCATAAATGAGCACATGAAAAGAATATCTTGCTCTATGATATTTAACAATGGTATTCTCAAGACATTCCTCTTTACTTTCCTTAAAACTTTCACTTTGTTTTGGTGATAAATTCTTCAACATAATATGATCATCTAAATTTGTCTCATGTATGATAGATAATTCAAAACTTTCACGACAACCATCTGATCTTTCTTATGGATAAGGTATGATTTGTAGATGAGGGTTTAAGGTTTCTTCTTCCAATTTTAGATCTACATATCTAATCAGTTTCATAGGAATGTTAGAATGCTTAAGATCATTTTCATCACCTAAGTGTTCTTCAATAACTGAATTTAAGTACTGATTAGATATAGAGTTAGAAGAATAAGTACATTCACCTTGACCCAACATCAAATATTCTTCCACGATGTTCGAGGACTGAGTATACAATGATTCAAAGTAAAAACCAATTTGATTTTCAGTAAGAACATTTTCAATAGATTCTACTTCCCTTGCTTATTCAAAATTTTCAGATGGATTCCTCTCATCCTGCGAAAAACATTCTTCTCACAATTGAGTGATAGGATTTGCAACCGATTCATCATTCGCGATTGAATGTGACTTGATGAAAGGGATGCAAGCATCATAGAGGAGATTTAGGACAAATGACATGTCATCAAGATTAAATTTACAGATAACATGATAGATTCTTGTTGAAAAGCTTTCTGGAGATGAATTGTCATTGACTAGTAAAGTCTGAAATTCTTCACATAATTGATTGTAATTATATTTTTCAAAATCATCTAAAAATTCATCTACAAACTGAAACCAATCAATAATGTGATATGCTGGAAAAGACTCAAACAAATGTTTAATCTGACCCCTAAAAGTGAAAGCAAACAATCTGCATAAAACCTTTAAATCAGAAATGTCATGCATGATGCATTTACACCAAAACTTGTTAAGATAGCATTTGGAAGATACATCTCCCCCACCATCAAAGGTGAGTTTGGACAAGCGAGAGACTGTCTCGTTGGGAATATCAGGTAATGAGAAGTGGAAAGCATGTTCCAACACAGTGATTTTGGGAGCCATGGGAAATTAAATAAATTTGAAACAAAGACTCCTACAAGGCTAGCTTGTCAGTCTAGCCTACCTTCTAGTGCATTTCAAGATGACACAGAAAAAAAATTATAAATTTGGAATTATGACAGGCTGAGGGGTAAAAGTTTTAATCATTAAATTTACCTTTGCCCTCCTTCTAGCGCCATTTATTGACGGGAAAATTTGGCATGCCATCAACTGGAAGAATAGATCTAGTCCAGGGTTGTCTAAATAACCCAATCAGTTTGGTGTAACCTATTCTGACGGGTTTAATGGCTCCATTATCCAACTAGGGTCCTAAAGATAGAAAAAAAAATAAACTAACTAAAGAAAAGATTCTAACAATCGACACAATAATTACAAATATTTATCTAAGAATGTGAATATCCAAATTATTATGAACAGTTTATATACAGTTTACAAGGTTTGTATGAAATCTTGTGAAAATGATTGTTTTATAAAGTTTATGAATCAAATATGAACAACACTTCTTTTTGTTTTTTTTTAAAGATATTAAACAAATAAATACTAAATGAATATGATTGAAATAGTGACACAAAAACAGTCAAAG
>ML837617.1:0-10905 GCA_009831015.1 Picea engelmannii | reverse complement strand
TAGAAATAAATTCCACAATAATCAAATGATCGATTGATCACACATAAAAAAATGGAATAAGAAATTATGGACAACATATAACATTTAACAGTATGAAAACACCATATGATGACAAGCTAAAGCTAAAATCAACCATAATAACATTCTCATAATACAACAGTAATAAAAGAATGAAATGGAATAAGTATCACATAGGTCTAAATCCAAAGATGAATTTCTTTCCCATATTCTTTCTCAAAATCACATGCCCATATTGTAGTCCAAAAATGATTTTTTTGGGGATAATAGACTCTTAAACATTGAAAAAATTAATATATAAATGATAATGATTAACCATGTATTGATAAAATAGACTAAATCTAATTTAAATCAATGCATAATCAATTAATCAACGAATATGAAGATATTATAATGAAAATAAAACCATTTTACTCACACGACAAAAACCATTAAGCAACCTGGAATTCCATATGCTTCTTTGAAAATACTCGTCCATTCTCCCAAAGATTCCAGCTATTCGTTACTCCATTTGAAAAAAAAAAAAAATGTTTACAAAAGAAATAATATACAAAAGAGAAAGGATAAAAGTCCTCCTCTCCAATTCTTGGATCTCCATGGCTCTGAACTTTTTCATATATTTATACAATGAATGAACAGTCTGGGCATCATTGTTAATTTTTGCCACCTGAAATTTGTCTTGTAAAGAGACATCAATATCTCTCAAATCGTGCATTTGTTTGGGAAAATTTCTACACGGAAGGTAAATGGGTCGATTTGGGTTTTGGGTTTTTAACCGTTTCTTCAAATACCTCACGGTTTGGCTACAATCAGTCTTGCAAAATCATTTGTCTAATCTTGATGCCTTTCCAAGTTTTATCTGTTGTTGCTCATAAAATTATTTGTAGCAATCCAATATTATTTTTAGATCAATCATCTTGAACATATTTGGATAATAAAATCAAGCCATGATTAGATCCATTTCAAATATTTGATAATAGAAATCTGTGAAACAAAAAAAACCTAAATTAATAACCTAAAAATTGTGAATAAAAAAAAATCTAGAACAATAAAATAAAAAATGAATTTAAACTAACTATAAGCTCTAAACAAACATTGTTTATATTTTCCTTTCAAATATGACCTTAATTCTAGAAGCTTAAAGTTAATGGAGAAGAGAAAAATATCAATTTTGTTTTTTCACAAAATCAAACAAATCATAGATAAAAAATAAATAAATAAAATTAATTATTATTTTTATTTTGAAATGAGATGCAAAATGAAAAAAAAAAATTAATTAAAAAATATCACCAAATGATTTTATGAAAATGAGAAACCAACCAAGATATTATTTGATAAAGTATTGAACACATTATTCAAAATAGTCAAACTTGCTAATGAGCAAAAGAAAGAACACATAATCATAATTTAAACAAAAGTAAACAGTTGATGAAAATTAACATTTTTGTTTAAATTGAGATTTATGTGCTCATTTCTAAATTTTGACATATACTCTTGTAATGAATGTCTCATACTATAGTGAATTTCTTAAGTTTGTCTCAAATCAAGCCAAGATATGGAACTATTTGAAAATGTTGATCTGGAGCTCATCATAATTATCAAAATTCTAATAGGGGCCCTTTAAATTTTGTAAAAATTTAGGGGGAGTTGTTGGGGCCCAACAATCCCTTAGGTCTCTTACTTCTTGTGGAGTCTCGGGTATGGTACAAAGTTCCAAATCTATGATGCATTGCTGAAGTTGTTGGATTACTTCTTCAAGTTGTGCCACCTGTTGTGGGACATGTTCTTCAATTTTCACTTCAATGACCGTCACAGAGAGAAGTGCTCTGTTAACTCTTTCTTGTACTTCAATTTGCTCTGTTATCAACTGGTCCTTGATCTACTGTAATTGTAATTTTTCCTGCTCCCACTTCACTTGTAAGGAAAGATACTCATGTTCTTCCTTCCTCTGTTGTACTATAAGTGCGCTCTGTACCTGTGCCAAAGCCTGGGTGGCTTGCGATGTATCTTCTTGAGCTTGTCGAAAGCGAGCTTCGACTTTCTCGGAAATTTGACATAATTGGGTGGGCTCATAAACTGTTCCTATTGTTTCAATTATCAAGGGCTATGTAGAAGTTTCTCTGCTAGACTGGAGTGCCTGCTGCACTTCTTGGAGTTCACCCTTGATCTGACTGAATACCTCCTCCTGCTTCACTTCTTTCTTTTCTGCGATCTCTAGTGAGGCATCAGTCAGCGCAGCAATCAAGAAGTCAAAGTCCTCCTGTGTGAGGGTGGTCTTCAACGTAGTCTGGGTGGCCTTAGATTTCTTTCGGGATGAGGAATTTAGTGGGGTAATCTTCATTTTCTTGGAGGGTTCCTCCTCCTCTCTAGGCGGAGTAACCTCACCTTTGTTTTGCTCAACTTCTGTGCCACCTAGTTCTTCACCATCAAATCCCTTCGCAGGTGAGATTGAAGTAGTCTTCGTGGATGTGTTATGGATATCTTGAAATTCCATGTCCTTCTTAGTCTTGCGCAATCCAGGTGTATCTGGCATAGCGATATCCACGTCGGAAATCTTTGCGGGGTCCACTAGAACAAGGAGGTACGTTGACCATTCCTTGGTAATCTGCTCAAAGTCTTCTTCTGTCAACTTATAGTATGACTGGAGTTTTTGTTTGTGATCATCCATGCACGCTGTGATATAGGTGAAGTGGCGGTCTGTGCTAAATTTGATCAAAGGTCTAAACCTGTGAAGTGTGTTTGGTGGGATGCACGGTGTAGACTGGATTGCATTCTTCAATTGATTGTAATAAGCGTGGAAGACAGCACTAGACTGGCACTGCTTATTCGTGTCACTGGAGTACCACATCATACAAAACTTCACAGCCAATGGTTCGAAGGGTTCTATCTCTAGAAAAGTGGCACCTTCTGGTAGCTCCCAAGCAATGAAAGCGATGAGTATGAGAAACCAACTAAAGTGGAACTCATACTCTTGGTCCTGCGCTTGTCTTCAGTCAAGCTTTGATTGATTTATAAGTTACTTTGCCCAGTTCACTTGTATTCCCTCCGTGAACTTCCCTACGAGGTCAACTACAAATCTAGTCACCTGTGTGGGTCTGTTTTTGTGGACTAACTTCCCTGAGATCATCTGGAAACTGAGGTGCATTAATGCATTCTCGATGGATCCTACCTTATAGCCTTGCGTTCCCTTCTTTACATCTCCATATCTGTCTTTTATTCGCTAGGTGAGAGCATGATATGTGGTCTTTCCAGGGTAAAAATCCTGTGGATCAAGGCCCTGCATGCTTATCCCTGTGATCCGATTGATCAGAATCGGATCCACCATGATGCGGCGGTCCAACCATAAGTATCCTCCGTGGTAGCAGGACAACAACAATATGATGCATACATTCACTTCCTGATGCCTCCCAAAATGTGGAATCTTCATTACATTGAGGAGGGTTGACTGCACAAGGTTATGGGTCCATTGTTGAGGGACAATCTTTGGGTTCCTTCCTTTTGTGATAGTTAAGTACTTTTGCGGGGATATCATACTGTAAACCTTGCAATCTCCAAGGTTAAAATCAATAAATTTCAGCACTATGAGCTTATCCATGTTACCATGAACTGTGTGCAACCCTTTCGGTAGGTATGCAATGACCATAGCATAGTCTAAGTCTCTGCGTATAGTGTCTCGATTCACTGTGCTTCTTAGTGGTGGGATATACTTAGGCAAGATACTTGGGATCATATTGACAGTGGCGAAGTCATTTTCAAGCTTAGATCATCTTTCCAAAGGTAGTCGGGATGGTCCTGCTTGAGCAGTGGAGGGGGAAGTTGGCAATTCTCCTGAGGACGATGCCCGTACACCTGTAGAAATTTCTCACTCCGACATGACTCTCTCAGTCATTAAGTCAATTAAAAATTCTTCAACGATTTTCTCAGCAGCGCTGAGCTCGTCTGACATACAATCTTGGGTCATCTAACTCTGTTGGAAAGGAATTCAGATACTACAGTGAATAGTATGGGAATAAAGCAATGATCTCAGGGTGATTTAATCTCAGGTTTCGAGCTCAAATTCTCACTTAGAAAAAAGTGTTCTCGATGCATGGCAGGATGGACTAAGTAGGGAAACTTAGTAATGGTTTGTTGGCAATGGTTACGATCCTTCATTAACTCTTGTTCAACCTGTTATGGCATGTTTCAACAGTTGGATGATGAACCTTTATTTCTTTTCTGCTCATTTGGAGAGGAATTCGAATGAATACATCGTCCCCAATGGCTATATTGCTTCGTCATGGAGAAGTACTCCATGTCATTGTTCTGATATCTCGATGAAGTTTCAATTCTACAATTTTTCTATCTGTCAAGTATCCTCTAGAACCTCTTGTAACCTTACAGTATTAGCCCTTTTCTTTCTTAAATTTCTATCCTTCTTCCCAATGAGCTTCATCTCAATAATGCTTTTACCATTTTGATGCTTATATTATGTGGTCTTAGTTGCTTTGCACTATTGAAAGTCTTTCCTAGGGTTCCTGGATAATACTTCCTCTGTATCAAAAATATGTAACTCAATCTTCTACGGATCCTCTAGTGTTCTCTTAGCCTCGACATTAGAGTTGCTAGCATTAAATATCTACGATTTTCTCTTTTTTTCTTCAATCAAATGCGTGATCCTTCTGGTCATAAATTATTTTAACTCTTTCTTCTTCTGTTCCAAAACTGCTTCTTCCTCTTTTCATCTAGCGTGTTCTCTATCAATCCAAGGTTTTCCTATGAACATGGTAAACGGGGCGCTGTCTTCAACAAATTTAATAATCTCAAAGTTTTCCTCTGTCGAAGTTCCATCGACAATCATAGGTATCCGGGTGAGCCTTCCACATAGGTTTACTAGCTTTCCTCTGAATAAACTTGTTTTTCCTAGGGAAGGGATCATGGCAAGATTTCTTATAGATTCCCAAGTTCTTTCTGGAATAATGTTCACTTGTGTTTATTCATCAAGAATACAGTCAATGATGAAGTCCCCTATTCTTTCTTCGACTTTATCCTTTTCTTTGAAGATATCTGATAGCCTAACATGTCGGTGGTCATTCAAGGTGTATTTTATTTGTAGAAATATATTTTCTGATTCCTTCTTAGTTTCTACTATTTTGGGATCTTCCTTAGGGTTTTCTTCATTCAGATTCATTCTTTCAAGCTTAACAATCATTCTAGGGCAATCCAACACTTCATGGTCCAAAGATTTGCAATAGAGACAACTAGGTCTTCCACCAGGGAATTCCTTAGCAAGATGTCCCGGTCTTCTGCAACTGTAACAGAGGGTTAACCCTCTCTTTCATTTAAATGTTCCCCAACTTCTTTTGTACTGCGCACCAGGATCATGGTAGCTAACCTGCACAAAAATATTTCTAGGATCCTACATTCACTTGTTAGTCCAAACGTTCTTTCTATGCATAGGTATAAAATATCTATCATTACACTTATCAAATCTATTCATATCAAACTTTCTTTCATCTATTAATTCCCTAGTTTTGAAGCTAGGACATAATCTATCAAACATACCTAGATCCATGCTTTAGAAACAAAGAATTTCACTTATCTTACTTCTACAGAGCACAAAGCTTCCAGATCTAACACGTTTTACTATTCTTACCTTTATTAGAGCACAGAGCTTACAGATCTTACCTCTTTTCTGCAGATCATAGTTCTTCTTCCTCAGTTCCCAGCAATCACAGTTTCAGGTCCCGACAATGGAACCATTTGTTGGCACAGGAGAAAACTCAGGGTTCAATGCTTAAGAGAGTACCAACAAAACCCTAACTACCAGCCCTTTCAGTAACACCTACGAAGTAGATGAAGTCTCACCCGAGGTAGAGGCAGGGGTGGTTGCAAGACTCAGGTGTCTGCAACCTTAGCTGAGACACAGATCTATGATTATATCCTTTATAGAGCACTTAGAATCATTCATTCATCACTTATTCACCCTTATTGTACTTCGCAGATAAGACAAAACATCACAGGAATTGCTCAGATATAAGATATTTCAGTTCTTAGCAACAACAAAACATATTAGATCCTGTAGATTAGCACTAAGAGTCCTCATACACATCAGATATACTATTCAGATACATCTAGTAAATCACAAAGAATAAACAAATATATCTAATCATGACATAGAACTTAGCAAGATAATGAAAACACAAGGAAGAAACATCACAAAGCATTAAACAAAGGTTTACGTGGTTCACCCCCACCCTGGGGCTATGTCCACAAAGTCTTCTTCTTCTTTATTATCTTTGGTCAATTAGATTACAACACATATCTCAACTTGTACTCTACATAGGACATGAGATCTACGCGCACCTTGCCAAATCCTCCTTCCCTGAGTAGATCTAGCACAAATCCTTCTTACAATTTGTGCACTCAGCACTTACAGCACTTTCACTTAGGTCTGCAAGCCTCTTACAATCATGCACAGAGAATTTACATTCGATCACACAAATCTAATTACTATCACTAAGCCATCGACTCTTCTTACATTGCTTAGCTAATTATTTATACTTTACAACATAGGCCTAAACATGGTTAAACCCATGGGCCGACATCCCTTTCCCATTACATTAACCCAAAACCCTAAAAGGGCCCCAAAAGTGGGCTGAGATCCCATGATATTTGCTTCGGCTGACGCTCCAACTTTGACAGGGTGTCGATGTCCAAAACCAGTCAAATATGACCAAGTGTTCCTCAAAACTTGGTCAAGGGCCAACAAACCATGAGACATACAATGTGGATCTATGCAACAGTACAAACTAAATATACTCCAACACAACCTAAATATGTCAAAAAAGATCCAGGGTCTTCATCTCCACCACTCTATAGTATGAATCTAACCATGTGAATACATGTGCTGAAGTCGAACATGGTAGGAACCACTTGATTACAATTCATTAATGAATGCCTTTAATAAGTATGAGGTAAATCACCATTAATGTCAATGACTCCCAAGGTACTCTAGTACAATCCAACGAATGTGAATTAATGAGCTGAAGTCGAAAACTCGGCGGAATCTTCCAATCAAGGGTCAATGATGAAAACCCACTGTCAAAAGCATGGAAAATTTCCATTGAGGCATGCAAGTTACAAGGTACCAATTAGTTTCTAAGTCCAATTCCTGGATAATGAGTTGAAGTCAACAGGAAAAACTCGTCATAGGAGGGCCTTAATTTATCCCCCATCAATGACACAAAACAAGTAACTAGATTTGAAGTAGATCAGAGTAAAAAATGATTTAGGACTGACTCAGGGATGGCCAACACAATAGAAGGCTTAAGGACTACATAAATGGTCAATGCAATATAAGGCTTTCCAGGTTGAACTTCTCTTTGAACATATTGACAACACGACAACTGTCATGGAAACACTAACTCAACAACAGGGATCATAGATCGATTTGTAATCTTATAAAGGAGTATGATAAAGAGACAAGTGGATTTTCCAACCTAGACACAAAGAAAGGGAAAGGGTGTCATGTTCAAAAGTGACTCTTCCATAGAATACAGGTTTAGACATATTTCCCCCCCACCATTCTGGTGAGTAACTCTTTATTTTTATGCAAGCTTGAGGAGGATAACATATGCTTGTAAATGTAATCTCATACTTAATACAAGTCCCTCAGAGTATGTTTAATGAATCCTAGGAAGGAGTGGTTTGGTCCCATATGGGCCTTTCGATGTTTGTTTAATGAGTCCAAAGAGAGAAAAATCAGGGGTTTTTCATGTTTAGAGAGTCTGAAAAACACTTAAAGAGAACTCCAAAATGTCCTTTTTTGAAAAGTAGTCTGATGAGACCGAAAAAGTGATAATATACCACTCAACATACATTTTCTTCAAATACTTTAATGAGCATGAAAAGAACAAGATCGCTCAACAATCTTTTCATGTTTAGAGAGTCTCAAAAGATCTTAAAGAAGACTCTAGGGGGGTTCCTTTTTCGTATAACCTTTACGAGTACAAAAAAGTGATGAAAGTATACTCGGTTACATTCTCATTGATTTATGAGAACGAGATAGAACAAAGACCAAGCTCGGTATTGTTTTCATTTTTACGCAAGCTTAAAACAAAACAAAACTATGCTTGGGATAGATTTTATTTTATTGTACTTTTACACATTATGGTTTCCATATTATCTTTGTTACACATTATTTTTTTAATCCCTATGACCATTAATGATGTAAACCTATCCTTTGTCAATAGAATGATCAGTGACATGAATTCCTTAAGAAACAAGGGAGAAGAACTTTCCCTGAGAGATGAAATCATATTTTCCTTTGTATAAACCCTAGTAAGGAGGATCATCGCACCCTTCACTATGCATGGGGTGCGACAATATTAGATTGTCATAGGTAGTACTAAACCTTGACTGCAACATCTTCATAGGTTGCACTATAGCTAGGGTGCGACGATTTTCGTACGTGGGAGAAACGCGCATCTTCTCGATGCTTATGGAAGGAGAATATTCTATGGTGAGGTGGCCTCCGAACGGTTTGGATATTACTCTCTTTCATGATTTAGTGGGATCATCCTAACCTCCTCACCTTATCCTTTTCATCTTATAAAAGGAGAGGAGATTTCATGGAGAAATTTAGTTTGATTGGGTTTGAGTAATTTTTGTAGCTTGGAGTTTTTGGACCTATGTTGGCTTTGAGGTTTTCTTTGTCAAGATAGATTGTGAGTAGCTATCAGATATACAGTCTCAGAATCCATGGATTATAAGTGTGTGGGAAGCAAGGAACTGTTGGAAGGAACCTCACAACATCAAGGCAACTGGTTGTATCTTTCTTCCACATTCTTTAATACATATATACTTTTATTTCCTATATGAATGTTATTTGTTGATATTGTATGATTCCTTGATTACGTACATAGTTTCATATCAAATAGACTATGTTGTTCTTGTCTTCGTTGGCTTATGTTCAGTTGCATATATTTCTCAATAAGCCTCATGATGGAGTTGAGATCACATTGGTGAAGTCAGATCTTCGATATTTAAAAGGTATGTTCTAGATCCATTTCTCATTTGATAATTGAAATCTAAGGAAAGAGTAGTGTATTGTCTTGTTTTGTTCTATTTTCATAGTGAAGCTAAGGGGATTGATTTTTGTCTGCGCTTAACAATTATCCCAAACAAAGGAATAATTACAACTAATGGACCCAATTTGACATAAATAAAATAGCATTACTAATGTAATATGCCCCAATTAAGGGGAATGTGCCACTATTTAGGGCTTAACACTCACACTCCTCTTCTTTCTTCGTCATCTGGATCTTCATTACTTCTTCATTTCTCTCTGCTTCTTCAATTTAGGTATTCAAGGATATGATTTCTTCTTCAAGTCTTATTTCCTGTTGATTGAATTTCCCTTCAAGATTATTTAAGTCCTCAAATATTTCCTTGATATGGCTTGTCAAAATATGTTCTCTCTTCTCTGATTCCTATCTTTGAACTAGTATTTCGGCTTCCAAACACTGCTTCTCTTATAAATAAATTTTGTATGTTTCTTCAACCCTTATGGCTTCTTCTACTTGGAATTTTAGTTTCATAATCATCTTCTAGACTTATTTAGAGTTGGGATTTTGAGAATCCTTCTTTAGCTTTATCAATTCTTTCTTGAGTGACTTGTTTTTCTTTCTTTCTTTGTCCAGTTTGTGTAAAACACTAATTAGTTCTCTTTCATAATCTTCTTCTTCTTAATATGATCTTTTTTCTTCCCATACTACCTCATCTTCTTATTCATCTTATTTATCATGATCCACATGCTATAGAGGATATTCATTTACGTAGAAATTTGGTATCATATTCCAAAGTTCTTTGGTTGATGAACATTGTCCCACTTTGACTTTTACCGAACTAGGTAATCCTTCCATGATGAAATCCATTGCAATTTTGTTGTTCCTTTTCAATTATTTCTTGGCTATAGTCTTTAGTTTCTTTTAATTGGTGTATCCTGTAACAACTGAGTACCAAACATCATGCCCATGTGCATGTAGAAATACTTTCATTCTTATGCTCCATATCTAATAGCTCATACCATTCCAACCATCAAATATTGGTGTTCCATTTACTGTGCACTTTACAAATCCCAACTTTCCATTATCTGTGGAATCCATGACCTACCTTCCATTGGTTAAACTATTTTCTTGAAGGAACTTCTCTGATACCAATTGTTGGAATATTGAGAGGGGGGGTGAATCAATATGAGCACTTTTTACCACTTTCAACCACAATATATATATAAACTTCAACTTTATTAACAATATTCAATATGCATTCAATATATCATTGCATCATAAACAATATCATTCATCAATTCATAATAAACAACCACAGATACATAGTACACCATAATTTATGTGGAAACCCAAATGGGAGAAAACCACATAATGCTTTCTTATATATATCAATAATACATTCATAGGAAGTACCAACTTCCCAATTCTCCAACATGAATCGGAAGGAGGAACTGAACCCCTAATTTACAGGGACCAACCAAGGAAGCTACAACTACATGAATTCTATAGATCCAACCAGAAGGAGGATATGACCCCCTCATTTACAAGCTCCAACCTGAAGGTAGCCCCAAATCCTCAAGTTCTTTAGCACCAAATGGAAGGAGGCTATGACCTTTTGATTTATAGGCACCAACCTTAAGGAAGCTCCAAATCCCTGTGTTCTCTAACACCCATTAGAAGGAAGCTACAACCCCCTTTCCTTTCCCCATCTCGCCTCCCTAAAATATAAGTGTAGACTCAATGTCACTATTACAAATCAACCTGTAACTACCAGTATCACTGGTACATCAATCAACCTGTCACTGTCACATCAACCAACCTATCTCTGTGACATTCACAT
>ML837616.1:32615-58976 GCA_009831015.1 Picea engelmannii | reverse complement strand
AGAGATATAACAAGGAAATACACAGAGCTATTGCAAGGAATACAGTAATACAATAAAACTTAAATTCTATTAATGATCGTCTAGAATACAAAAGAATATAAAATGCAAAGCACACAAGCTAGCTAGAATGGTGGTAGCTTATCTTTGAAGATAGAGATGTGTCAACTACACTCATTCACAATAAGTTATCTACAAAGAGGCCGAAAAGGATTTTTAACATAAAGAATCAGTGAGAAAACCCTGAACATCCAAAACCCTAACCTCAAAAGACGAAACACCAAAGAGTTTGTGGGCCCCGATGTGGTTAGTTGATACCTCAACTTCCCGTGGGTGCAACTTTTGCATACAATCTCTGTTTGGGGTGCTCGATACAACATTGGAAAGGTCTAAACAAGGAGTACACATTAAAAATATTCCAATACATGCCAATGGCAATGAAAAGGATGTTGCCACTCAAAAAAAAATTGGTTTAGGGCCTCAAAATGGCCCCCAAAGTTTGGGACCCAAAAAATCATAGAAAAATTGCTAAGATGTGGAACCATTTTGAATTAGTGGAACGTGTGGATGGCCACCAGTATCGACCTGGATCACTCCTCCCCTCTAAGGAAGCAATGGTCCCTATTGCGTCAAGTTCCTCCATAAGATGGGGAAACTTCCACTGAATCTAACTTATGGTGAGGCACTTTCCCTGGTGAAGAAGTTGCCCTACTTTGACAACCTGGTAGAGTTGGATGTTTTGTTGGAGGGTGCCATTCATCTTGGTTTCCGTGAGCTGATCAATTGTCTCACGTTCAATGCAATTTGGATTGATTTCTATAGGGGCCAAGTGCTCGGTCGCTTATGAAGTGTCCAATATACGAGGAAAATATGGTTGAAGCAGTTCCACATTAAATACCGAGTGCAAACCAAGGAAAGGGGGAGTACTTGATTCAAAATCATTCTCACCCACAACCTTCGTGATGGTGTAAGGCCCGTATTGGAGTGGGAAAATCTTTTGACGGGGTCCTGTGAGGCAATCTTTATGCAAATGCAACCATACCTTATCTATCACTTGAAACTTGTGTGGGACTCGATGTTGATCGTGGCATTGCTTATATTTGGTGTTGGATTTCTGCAAAATTTCATGAACTTGTTGTTGAATGTGTTGGATTATCTCAAAAAATTTGGTTGCTCGATTAGCCTCGGTTTGAGCATAGGAGGACTATTCCTATATAGTTGCAATGGGTAGAGCTACGTTAATGGGGGCCAATGGATGGAACCCGAAGCACACCTGAAAAGGGTTGTGGCCAATAGAGTTGTGGAGGGCTCCGTTGTAGCTATGTTGAACATAAGGAAGGCTCTCATCCCACGAGCGTGGATGTTTGGAATTGTACATCCTTGGTATATGGACAATCATCATGTTGAATACCTTTGTTTTTCCATTAGTTTGTGTGTGAAAGGTTGTCGATTTGGTCAACTTGGTGTCCATCATCGACCATAGGTTGGACCAAAAAGTACTTAAGAACTTATTGTCTTGATCTGAAATAATGGTCTGTGGGAGCCCAAAATGAACCCAAACATGTTCAAATAAGAGCTTATATGTGGCCTCGGCTCCAATGCTCTCCTTGCAGGGTGTCAAAACTGCCATTTCAAAGAATCGATCAACGACCACGAAGACACAGTCATTCCCATTCTTGGTTGAAGGTAGACCAAACATGTAATACATGGAAATGCACTCCCAAGTCCTATTGGGAGTAGGTAGAGGGGTGTATATACCCTGTTTCCTGATAGTAGATTTGGAAATGGCATAGGTAGTGCAGGATCTGATGTGCTTGCAAACATGTTGTCGAAGCTTCGGCCAATAAAAATGCTTTTGTAGTACAACCATTATTTTTTCCACACCAAAGTGTCATGTCACCCAACTGTAATGAGTTTACCAAATAAGCTTTGCATGCTCGCTCGAAGGAACACAAAGATGGATAAGATGGCATAATAGTCCATCCTGGAGATGAAAGTATGGAACTAGTTTTCCTATGCTCAATGTTTGATAGGGATAAGCAAAGTCAGAGTCATTATTGTATAATTGTGGCCACCCAGATGTATCATTCCCACATGAGTTAAGAACTATGGTCAGCGCCACAACGAGGGGTCGACTAAGGTAGTCAGTGACATGGTTGGTGTTTCCCTTCTTGTTCTTGATGTTCAAGTGGAGTTGTTGTAGGTACATGGACCACTTCTGATAATGATCATTATGTAACTTTCCTTGTGTTTGCATTAATTGTAGAGGTCTCTGATTTGTGTGGATGATCGTTTCCTTCCTTAGAATGTAATGCTTCCACTGTCGACATGCCTGCACAATGGAGTACATATCTTTATCATAGATGGGGTATCTTTGAATACCATCAGATAGTGTTTCACTACGATACGCCATCGGATGCCCATGCTGAGTGATGATTGCACAGATAGCATAATATGAAGCATCTGTCTCAATCTCAAATGGTTGTTGCGGGTTTGGAAAAACAAGGATTGGTGTTGAGCAGAGGTGGAATTTCAAATCCTCAAATGCTTTCTGTTGGGACGCGGTCCATACAAACATGGCCTTCACTACACCCTTGGTCACGTGGCTTAGCGCCTAAGTGATACGAGAAAACCTCCATACAAACATGTGGTAGAAGTTGGCGAGGCCTAAGAAGTTGTGGAGCTCAGTCAATCTCTTCAAGGCCGATCGATCACGGATGACTTGGATCTTGGTTGGATCCACATACACACCCTAATAATCCAATATTTATCCCAAATATTGGATTCTCTGCATGTCAAAGGATCACTTCTCCAAATTAGCATATCACTTGTGTTGTCGCAAGGTTCCCAAGACCTGTTGAATGTGCTCCAAATGTTCCACCCAGGTTTTGCTAAAGACGAGGATGTCATCCAGATATACAACCACAAAGGAGTTTGTGAATGGTCGCAATATATCGTCCATCATCCCCATGAATGTGGCTGGGGAATTAGTCAAACCGAAAGGCATGACCAATCACTCGAAGAGACCTTCTTTAGAATTGAAGGATGTCTTCCATACATCATTTTTCTCAATCGACACCTGGTTGTAGCCTGACTTCAAATCAATCTTACTGAAAAATTTGGCTCCCTTGAGATGATCAAGAAGATTGTCAATCTGGGGGATTAGGTACTGGTTCTTAAATCTGATCTTGTTCAGGGCTCTATAATCAATACAAAGTTTCCATTTCCTGTCCTTCTTCTGTACCCAAACAATTGGGCTCCTACAAGGTGAGGAACTTGGTCTGATGTGGCCCTTTAGAATTAATTCTTGGATCTAGCATTTCATTTTTTCATTTTCCATAACAAAACAACTATATATATGTTCATTAGGTAGAGGAGCATTGGGTGTCAAATCAATTGAGTGCTTTACCTGACAGTGCAAAGGCACCCTAGTAGGTGAGGCAAAGATGTATTTGTGCTCCTGTACTATCTTGTCCACTTGCTACTATTATTTAGAGAGACCCCATGCAGAGGTTTTATTAGTTGCAGTGACCTTTCGTTCACCTTATGACTGGACCATAAAGAGGAAAAATCTCCCAATATGAGAGACCAACTTTCTGCAATGCTTCGTAGAGATCAAAGATACCGTAGTAGTTGGGACTGCCTCCATTACCTTGTATAGTTGACCTCCCAAAGTAATAATGACACTACATGACCTAGATTCATAAATAACATGACGCTTCCACATATATGATTTTCCTAACAAAACATCGCAAAATTCAAGAGGGGAAACATCACATAATACCTTGTCTTTGAAGGGTTTGACATCGTAGTGTAGGGGACATTGTCAGCTGACGTGGATGTCTCGTCCTTGGCTAAGAAAACCTATGGTGTATGGATGAATATGTGGCGTCATTGTTAGGTTCAATATCTTGATGACCTCTATTGATATTAGGTTCTTTGGCCTATTGTTGTCAACAATGAAATGGAGTGGGGTACCCTTCACCCACATATGTGAGTGGAAGAGGTGCTCCCCTTCTTTAGGATCCTTTGGTTTATCTTGTTGGACTTTTGTGGTAGTGATGGTGACACTGGGTTCTGCAATACTGATATGTTTTCCCTTTTCCAATTCTAAATCAAATTTTGAGTCAACATCTGACCCTAAGGCTTTTGTCTCAACCAACAATGACTGTTTGGAGCAACATTCATCTATATTATGCCAAGGTATTTTGTGGAACTTACGCCACTTTTTAGTGTCATTCTTCGACTTCCTATTACCCTTCTTTGTGGATGGCTTAGCATAGTTGTCTTGGGGCTGGCCATCCTTGCTTTGTCCTTTACCCTAGGAGTTAGGGCCACCTTTACCGGGCTTCTTCTACAATGGGTTTGCAGAACCAAAATCATGCTCATTCTTTTGCTTGAACTTATGCTCGATCTTTACAACATATTGGTAAGCGCCTCCCAGTGAGGAGATGTCCATGAACTCCATATTTGTTTGATGTACCTATGTAGGCCACTACGGTACTTTAGAACCAAGTGTTACTCAGAGTCTTTAATACCTAGCTTTATGTCCAAGGTATGGAAGATGTTGGTGTGCTCCGACATCGTCTGGTCTCTCTCCTGACGTAGAGTTGTCCATCTCTTGTATTGGTCATCATAGTTTCCAATAGGGTGGTATTTCTCCTTGAGGGCATCAACGAAAGTCGCCCAAGTGGGTCCTGGACCAAAAATTGCATATTCATATTTGAAATGTTGCTCACAGTAAGTCTGCCACCAATCTCTAACATGGGGAAGGGCCTTAAGGAGTGTGAAGGTAATTTTATCACTGTTAGAAAATTTTTGGACCTAGTAATAACCCTCTAGTAGACTTAACCATTTTTCCAAAGCATTGGCGTCTATTTGGCCTTAAAATAAAGAAATATCAAAGTTAACTTGTACCTTAAAGGGCGTCACACCTCCGAAGTGACTGTTGGTTGAAGGTGCCTCCGTCGTTGTTTGCAGTCGTCGAATATGCATCATCTCGTTCCTCTGTCGCGCGAGGGATTTCTTAAGAAAAAATTTGATAGGATCTTCTACTCCATCATCTCTCTTTTATTTTTCCATGGGAGGCTACTTGGGCCGATGAGAGTGTTCTTCCCCAAGCTCAACTAGTTCTAGAGTCAACTCTTGGTACCCTGACCTCGTTGGGGACATGCATAGAGAAACAATAAAGAGTAAATTCCTCTGGTACCAATGATCTAGATTATATCGAGAACAACATGAAGGCAAATATATAATAGAGATATAACAAGGAAATATATAGAGATATTTCAAGGAATACAATAATACAGTAAAACTCATATTCTATTAATGATTGTCTGCAATACAAAATACCCTAAAATGAAAAGCACACAAGCTAGCTAGAATGGTGGTAGCTTATGTCTAAAGAGAGAGATGTGTAAACTACACTCATTCACAATAAGTTGATTAGAAAGAGGCCGAAAAGGCCTTTTAACATATAGCATCAATGATAAATCCCTAAACATCCAAAAAACTAACCCCATAAGATGAAACACCAAAAGGTTTGTGGGCCCTGATGTGGTTAGTTGATACCTCAACTTACTAGGGGTGAAACTTTTGGATACGATCTCTATTGGGGGCATAAATTTTTCATACTATCTCTACTGGCGGGTGCCCTTCATATTGGTGTCCATGATCCAATAAATTGTCACATGTTCAGTGTAGTCAGGATTGAGTTATGTAGGGGCCAAGTGCCTGGTCGCGTATGAAGTGTCCAAGAGAGATGGAAAATACGGTCGAAGCAGTTCCACATTAAATATCAAGTGCAAGCCAAGTAAAGGGGGAGCACTTAATTCAAAATCATTCTCACCCACAACCTTGGTGATGGTGTCAGGACCATATTGAAGTGGGTGGAGCTTCTAATCGGATCATGTGAGGTGCTCTTTCTACAAATGCAAGCATACCTTATCTCCCACCTGAAACTTGCGTGGGACCTGATGTTGATCGTGGTGTTGCTTCTATTTGGCGTCAGATTTCTACAAAATGTCATGAACTTGTTGTTTAATGTGCTCGATTTTCTAAAAAAAATTGGTTTCTTAGCCTGTGTCAATCCTAGGATATACAATTATAAATTCACTTTCAACTTAGCACCTTTCAACAACTTTGATATGTGTGTGATAGCATTAATTCTCCATGTCATATTATTGTCGTTTTTGTCAACAATTTCTATGTCTTTTATCTTCATCAAAATTTTAGTTACGGTACCTTAGAAATTCAATTGGCGACTTGAGTCATCATATGCTTCACTGTGATGACACTCCTTAAAAGAGATTTCAACAAGTTTACCTCAACACTTATTGGGGCCACCTACGTTATTACTCTATTGTGGCTTGATCACTACCAAATACTTAGGCAAATATTGGCCTTCAACGATGATGCTCTTCGATTTACAATACCAGTTTCAACATTCTCTCTTTGATTATCACATCTCTTAGTGAACATACTTCTTTAGTAAAGGTCATGAGTGAGGTTTCAATATAGGTTAAGGTTGGGGTTTGATTCGGATTATATTGAGAATGACATGAAGGAAGAGATATAACATAGATATAACAAGGAAATACACAGAGATATTGCAAGGAATACAATAATACAATAAAAGTCAAATTCTATTAATGATTGTCTGGAATACAAAAGACTGTAAAACGCAAAGCACACAAGCTAGCTAGAATGGTGGTAGCTTATCTCTGAAGACAAAGATGTGTCGCTTATGCTCATTCGCAAGAAGATGATTACAAAGAGGCCGAAAAGGGATTTTAAAATAAAGCATCAATGAAAAATCCTAACCTTAGAAGATGAAACACAAAAAGGTTTGTGGGCCCCGATGTGGTTAGTTGATACCTCAACTTCCCGGGGGTGCAACTTTTGCATATGATCTTCGATTGGGGCACTCGATACCTCGTCATAAAGGTATATATGAGGAGTAAACATTCCAAAAATCCCAATACATACCTTTATTAGAGTTTGAATGATGACACGTAAAAACAACATCCTTTAGGGCCTCAAAACGGGCCTGGAAGTTTGGGACCCGAAAAATCGTAGAAAAATTTCCAATATGTGGAACCATTCTAAATTAGTGGAAGAGGTTTATGGCCACCAATATACACCTCGACCACTCCTCCCCCTTAGGAAGCAATGGTCCCCATTGCGTCAAGTTCCTCCATGAGATGGTGAAACTTAGGCTGAATCTGACTCCTGGTGAGCCACTTGCCTCGATGAAGAAGTTGCCTTGCTTTGATGACCCGATAGAGTTGGATGTTCTATACTAGCGGGTTCCCTTCATGATGGTGTCCATGATTTGATAAACTATAGCTTATTCAATGCAGTCAAGATTGATTTTTGTAGGGGCCAAGTGCTCGGTCGTGTCCGAAGTGTCCAGAAGAGGTGGAAAATATGGTCCAAGTAGTTCCACATTAAATACCCAGTGCAAGCCAAGGAAAGGGGGAACACTTAATTCAAAAACATTCTCACCCACAACCTTGGTGATGGTGTAAGGCTTGTATCAGAGTGGGTGTCACTTCTGATGGGGTCTTGTGAGGTGCTCTTTCTGCAAATGCAATCATACCTTATCTCCCATCTGAAACTTGTGTGGGACCTGATGTTGATCATGGCCCTGCTTGTATTTGGCATTGGATTTCTAAAAAAATGTCATGAACTTGTGGTCGAATGTGCTATATTTTCTCAACAAATTTGGCTTCTTGCTCGGTCTGAGCATGGGAGGACTCTTCACGTGTAGCTGCAATGGGCATAGCTACATTAATGGGGGGCAATGAATGGAACCCCAAGCACACCTGAAAAGGCATGTGGCGAATAGAGTTATGGAGGGATTTGTTGTAGCTATGTTGAACATAAGGAAGACCCTCATCCCATTTGTGTGGATCTTTGGAATTGTACATCCTCAATATATGGAAAATAATCATGTTGACTACCTCTATTTTTCCATTAGTCTATGGGTGGAAGACTATCGATTTGGTCAGCTTAGTGTCCATCATCAACCATAGGCTGGAGAAAAAAGTACTCAGGAATATGCTACCTTGATCTAAAATAATGGTCCATGGGAGTGCAAAATGAACCCAAACACGTTCAAATAAGAGCTTATTGGTAGCCTTGGCTCTGATGCTCTTCTTGCAGGGTGCCAAAACTGTCATCTTAGAGAATCGATCAATGACCGTGAAGATAAGTCATTACCATGCTTCGTTGAAGGAATACCAGACATGTAATACATGGAGATGGACTCCCAAGACCTACCGGGAGTGGGTAGAGGGGTGTATGTCTCATGTTTCTTGATGGTGGGTTTGGCAATGGTGTAGGAAGTGTAGGATCTAATGTACTTGCAAACATCTTGTTGAAGCTTCAACCAATAAAAATTCTTTTGTAGTATGACCATTATTTTGTCCACACCAAAGTGTCATGCCACCCGACTGTAATGAGCTTCCCAAATAATCTTTGCATGCTCGCTTGAAGGAACACAGAAATGGCTTAGATGGTATAACAATCCATCCCGGAGATGAAATTTTGAAACTGGTTTGCCTATTCTCAATGTTTGATAAGGAGCAACAAAGTCAAAATCACTATTGTATAATTGTGGCCACCCAAATGTCTCATGCCCACAAGAGTTAAGAACTGTGGTTAGCACCACAACCGGGGGCTGACTAAGGCAGTCTACGACATGGTTGGTGTTTCCCTTATTGTACTTGATGTTCAAGTGGACTTGTTGTAGGTACATCGACCACTTATGATGGCATTCATTATGTAACTTTCCTTCTATCTACATGAAGTGTAGAGGCATGTGATCAATGTGAATGATCATTTCCTTCCTCAGAATGTAATGCTTCCACTGTCAACATGCCTACACAATGGAGTACATCTCTTTGTCATAGGTGGGGTATCTACTAACAACGTTAGATAATATTTCACTATGATAGGCCACTAGATGTCGATGTTGAGTGAGGAATGCATTGATAACATAATATGAAGCATCTATCTCAATCTCAAATAGTTGTTGTAGGTCTAGCAAAATAAGGAATGGTGTTGAGCATAAGCATGATTTCAAATCCTCGAATGTTTTTTGTTGGGACACAGTCCAAACGATCTTGTCCTTCACTCCACCCTTGGTCACCTGGCTTAGCGCTTAAGCGATATGAGATAACCCTAACACAAACTTGTGATATAAGTTGGCGAGGCTCAAGAAGTTGTGGAGCTCAGTCAATGTCTTCTAGTTCGAACAATCACAGATGACTTGGATCTTGGCTAGATCCACATGCACACCCTGCTCATCGACGATGTATCCCAAATATTGGATTCTCTGCATGCCAAAGGAACACTTCTCCAAATTGGCATTTAACTTGTGTTTTCATAGGGTGCCCAAGACCTGTTGAATGTGATCCAAATGTTCCTCCTAGGTTTTGCTATAGATGAGGATGTCATCCAAATAAATGACCACAAAGGAGTTTGTGAATGGCCACAATATATTGACCATTACCCACATGAATGTGGTTGGGGCATTATTCAATCCGAAAGGCATGACCAACCTCTCGAAGAGACCTTCTTTATACTTGAAGGTTGTCTTCCATACATGAGTTTTCTCAATCAACACCTGGTGGTAGTCTGACTTCATATCAATCTTATTGAAAAATTTGGCTCCCTTGAGTTAATCGACAAGATCATCAATCCATGGGATTTGGTACCGGTTTTTTACTGTGATCTTGTTCATGGATCTGTAATCAATACAAATTCGCCATGTCTTGTCCACCTTCTATACCAAAAAAATTGGGCTCTGACAAGGTGAGGAGCTTGGTCTGATGTAGCCCTTAAAAATTAATTCTTGGATCTTGCCTTTGATTTCTTCATCCTCCATAACATAACGCTTGTATATAGGGTCATTAGGCAGTCTATACTAGGTGTCAAATCAATTGAGTGCTTTACCTGATAGTGAAAAGGCACCCCAATAGGTGAGGCAAATATGTCTTTGTACACTTCTACTATCTTGTCCACATGTTTTTGTTCTGTAGAGAGACCCCGTGCAGAGGTTTTGGTAGTTTCAATGACCTTTCATTCACCTTTCAACCAGACCATAAAGAAGAAAAATCTCTCGGTCTGAGAGACCACCTTTTTGCATTGCTTTGCGCAGATCAAAGAGACCACAGTAGTTGGCACTGCCTCTAATACCTTGTAGAGTTGACCTCCCAAAGTAATAATTACTCTACAGGGCCTAGATTCATAAACAACATGACGCTTCCACATATATGGTTGTCCTAACAAAACATCACAAATTTCAAGAGGGGAAACACACAATACCTCATCTTTGAAGGGTTTGATGCCATAGTCCAGGTAGAGTTGTTGGCTAACGTGGATGTCTCATCCCTGGCTAAGCCAACCGATGGTGTATTTATGAGGATGTGACATCATTGTTAGGTTCAACCTCTTGATGACCTTTGCTGAGATTAGGCTCAACTGGTTATCGCTATCTATTGGACACACAAAATTGAATGTGTGTATTGCATATATTCATCAATATGAAACAAATATAAATACATCAATGTGATAATTGGATTCATCTTCCAAGGCCTTTTGGACTTCTAATAACGTTTCATGTTACTTGACGATGCATATTTTCCAAGTAAGTAACCCTCACATATTACATTTCCAACATTCCTCCCCTTAATCCGAAGGGGTGTATGTGAGTCCAAGGTAAGAGTTGATATTTGAAAGTGGCAACTTAAATCTGGAAGTGTGTAGTTGTTGATGGTTGAATGTGCTTTCTAAATCTAGTGGATTTGGGATGACCACAACCCAATCTGGTGATGGTGGTTTAAGGAAGACCACAAACCAATATGGTGGTTTAAGGATGACCACAAACTCTAGAACCCTGCTCTAGGCTCAATGGTTCCCAAAACATTTCCTAAGTTAGCTAGAAGCTTAAGATGATGTCTTCTGCTAATTGGAAGTTCTCTCGAATGTTGGTTTAAAGATGACCATAAATAGTTCTATAGCAAAAGTTTAAAGCCTTCTACTAAGTGGAGTTTTAAGGAAAACCACGAATTGAATTGCTAGCAGAAGGTGTAAGTATTCTACTAAGTGGTGGTTTAAGGAAAACCACAAACCATTCATGCTTTCTTGTTGCTACTTGATTGATAAGACTTCGAAACTTGAATCCTGACTGTCAATCGATGATGTTGTTCCTCCCTGTCAAGGACAAGATGAGAAGATTCAAATCCTTTCACTACAATATGTGTCAATACTCAAGAGTGAATTCTACGATATGAATGAGATATCTTCTTAGCTATTGATGACCATCACTAAGAAGTCATCCACCCATAGTGGTTCTTTACTCTTGCAGTTTTCTTATGGTTAAAACATTTGTTTGAAGGATTATTCTTCTTTTTGCAATTCTCGTAACAACAAAGATCGAAGCACCGATCTTCAACATGGACAACTCGCTGACAATGTTGGCATATCAGAATCTACTCTTGAATTGGAGCAGGTGAATGTGAACCATATTGTAGCAGTCCCACACTCTGGAACTGGATCGGTTTGGTGTAATCCAGATTATGAAAGGTGACATCCTTTTCATATCCAATACCGGTTATGTGCTTGTTGTGCCTCATTTCTTCCCAAGGTGTGATGATTGGCTTGGAAAGAGGAAGTTGAACTTTATCTACACTTGAGTACGGGGTTGGCTCACTGAGTGGTTGTTTCACTCGCTATTGGTCTGAATCAACCTCATTTTATTCATCATCTTCAAATATAGGGTTTTGAACAAGGACTAGTTTAGAATGTTGTCGAAGATTCTTTAGCTCAAGTGCATCATGAAGAAGTCAATTTTGAGTTTGAAGTAATGTTGCTTTCACTTGTGAAACTTGTAAGCATGTTACAACAGACTGCAAAATGGTTTTGTCAAGTGTGACTGTATTGTCCACAGAAGAGAGGATTAGAGTGTTCAATAGCTCTAACAGTTTCTCAACTTGAGCCATAGCTCAAAACTCACAAGGTTTCTTGCAACTCCACCCTTTCACAAGCATACTAAAAAATGCAAGCAAGAAATAGAGGCTGCCAGGTTCTACCGAAAATGTACCTGAGAAAACACAAATAAACTTACAATGTTCATTGCTAATGTCGTAGCTTTCTCACAAGTCTGGTTGCGCTGTAAATGAGAACCCAACATAGAAGAAGATATCCAATAAATATTCAACAATTGAAAGGAGCCCAAATCGCAATATGAAACAATAGATGACAACGTTTTCTTTTGGCCCTTTCTCTAACGATCTTCAATCTTGTTGTTTTCAACGAAGAGGCTTTAAACCCTTTTAGTCCATGAGCCCCTTTGTTGCTATCTTGAGAGCATCATTTGATAACATTAATATGGACAAAGCACTTAATCCCAGTAGTTTAGTTGCCTCTGAAACTAAACCCTCAATAGCCAAAAGCAAGTCTAGCCATGCTTACACATACAGAACAAACTTTGCATTGTTGGGTCCAATTCTCTCACTAGAGTCATAATCCCTAATTGCTACCTTTGCTCCAAGTATATGGATGAGCTCTCGAGGGGATTTGTATGAGTCCATGTCGAATAGAAAATATTCCTCAAATCGTGCTCCTTTCATTTTTGTAGGCTTCGATCTGGACACTCAAAGGTTGCCTTCACAAAATTTCCAACCTCTTGATGGACCCTCGCCAGGTACTGGCACCATTCACGGCTAGTGGGGATCATTTGGACAATCAGGTATCTTCTTAGGAATTGAAGATCTGAATTTTCAAACAAACAAATGTCAAGACTTCATAGATTGATCCAAGACAGGGACAAAGTGCTAGAACTCAAACATAAGTTTGAAAACTTTTATGTATTATACATCAGTCGAGAAGAAAATAAAATTGCGGGTTATCCGACACTTAGAGGATTTCACTACGTGCCACAATGCCTCATATCCATGTGAAAATACCAATGATAGGATATGAGGATATGATGTAGTCCCGATATACATGCTTTAATGGATCTTTTATTCACTTGATTCACTCATCATGATTCTTTGACTTGATATCCTTGGAGAGCGTATCCATTTGTCTTGCAAGTACAGGTTGGTGGCCAGTTTTAGAAGAACAAGCCTAGCTTGGGCTTCCATGAGGGAAAACAACACACATGATGGATGACATAGGCCCACATGCCATATGACAGAGAGATGCTTTCGAAGGAATAAGAGACAACTGGATAGACATAGCCCACCCTTTGCATGCCAAACGACTTGCCCAGAAGGGGAAAAACATCACTCCCTAGGGGCTTGATGTCACATTGGAGGGGTATATGGTGCTTGATGATGAATCAAACGATGACACATGTCATTTTGAGGTGGAGAGGCTCAAAATGATTGACACATAGCCTTTGGAGGCCCTATTTTGCAGGCCATCTCCAACGACTTGCTGAATTTTCCAAGACATCCTCCTTCAAGGGATGATGTCACCTTTGTTTTAGGGTTTTATATGTGTTAAATGGTGTTAAATTATTGTGAAGGGGAAATATAAGGGTTGTTATCCTCTTGTCTTGTGTTTTACCCTAATATTATGGACAATTGTGGACAAATTATGTTTAGGAGGATGATATAAATTTAGATCACCTCATTTCATATTTACATAAGACATAACTCTCCATTGTCAGAAGTATTGGTCTGAAAGTTTTGCTCTCTATGGCTAGTCCTCTCTCTTGTGCTTTTGTTTATGGCTATGTCTTGGTTATGGTTGATGGATATGGTGCGCTAGCCTTGGATGGATTTCTTCATTGCTTTTTTGGTGGTTAGTCTAGCTTTTATTGCCTTTTAATGCTTGAAGGTGCCATTTATTTCATTGTATTATCATTTGTATAAGTTAAAGGTTCTATTTTCTTGATCCAAGTAGGGAGTATAAGGGCATACACCCCTACTTGTGTCTCCATCATTTTATTGCTAAGGGAATATTGCTTTATAAGGGTTTACTAAGAGGAGTATAATTTCATACACCCTCCTAGTTGAAACCCTAGCTAATAGAAGCTTGCCTTGGGGAGTAAAAGGGTTTAAACCCCCAAGGAAGTAGCATATCTAGATTCTTCACATTCTATTGACTTCATTAACCCTTTATTAAAGGAACTAGTCATTTGCTTATTGCATGGGAGAAATAAATTGTTGCCTTGGTAAACATACAAATTTCAAGTTTTGATGTTGTCTCTTTTAGATAATGATCTTGATACCTTGGGGATTCTTCCTCCCTTAGGGCGTCCTCTTTCTCCCACAAATTATTATTGCTGTAGTAAAACTAACCTACAACAATTATGGATTCTTTAAACTCTAACCCTAACCGTTGATACATCACAATTTAACCCTAGACTAACCCTCTAACTTTGCTAGTTTAACCTACTAACCTAGGTGCATCTATTGGGCTAGTTTTTGTCACTTTTTGATAGTCAGATTTTCAGTTGTACTTCATTGAATGCTACATACATATGGCTGATATACTGCTGCAGAAATTTACTTTTATGACAACCATCTTTATTTAGTCTTGAAGTGTTATTTTCGTTCCACATTGGTTACTAGTTTTAGTGCTGACATTGCTAACTAATATACACCTTTTACTTTCTGGTTTGGATGTAATATATTGCTGATTTACTAACCTGTATGCTGCTGTATTTTAGGGACATCAAGATTAACTTGCTGATCCATTACTGTACTTGGTTGGAAAAGTGTCTTTTTCTTGTGTCTCAGGCAGGTACAGGTGCTCCCACAACTATCTCTTTACTTGGTATCCATTTACCTCTCTTCACATACCATTTTCAACCAATATTTTCTTCCATTACTTGACCTTCCGGGGGACTTCTCCTTACACTTACCTTCATCCTTCTCATTCCCCCTAGGGTCCCCGGGATCGCCTCCCAAGAGTGACCTTAGTCACCCCTCAAGTGAGGGACCTACACCGAGGTGACATTGGGTGTAGGATTACCAAGTTGTAGCACTTTATTTTGTGGTTGGGTCGGGCTTTGACCAACCTACAACTTACACTGTAACATTTTGGCATCGTTTCCGGGGAGGATTTTGAATCCTCTTCATGCCCTACACAACACTTTTGACAAGTTTCTTTCCCAAAGCCTTCACCCCGAGATTTCCTGGCGACTCCACTCCAAGAACCTACCCTTTTTCATTTGACAAACCTTCTTCAAAGTTTGTCCGGCGACTCCACCATTTCCTGAACCGACCTTTCCATTACTTACCTTTCCCTTGCTCTCCCCATTCATCCTTTGATAAGACTTTCTCTCTGTTGGAAACTCCTTTGAGGTGTTTTTCTAGTCGATGGGACTATGTTAGCTTGGAATCAACCAAGACCCTGCCATCCCTTATGGAAGGAAATTTTGCAAATGGAAAGGGAAAAAGATGCTAATAAAGTCACCGAAGCGCTGATGAACCAAGTAAAATAGTTATTGCATGAATTTGAGGAAGACCAAGCCCTCACAGATAAAGAGGTGCTTGAAGAACATGCTTATGAAGAAAGCTTCCAAGAAGATCTTGATGGATCTTATCATGTTGAAGATTATGAGGAGGCATTTAATGAAGATGAATTCCTTTCACTTAATGAAGACATCCAAGCCTCTATTCCTCCTACACATCAAGAGGAGAACACTATGAGTTATGAACCTTTCGAGGATATTGATGAAAACATATTCCATGATCCTGGAAGTGAAGGAGCACTAGAAGATCCCTTAGATACAATTTCTCAACATATCGACACTTTCACACAGACTCGAGAACGTCAATGGGACATGAGCCTTTTTACCTTTGACGGAGACCCCACCTATGATGTTGAGGGTAGCCCTCAAACAAAGGATTGGTTTCCACACATATGTGACTCATATGTTTGGGGTGGTGATGGTGGTATGATCACGGATTTGTTCGATCCAATTGAGGATGACTTGTCACAACATCTTCAGGGTGATTTCCAGTCATCCATCAGAAGTTGTGATGCATATCCTTTCGAGGATGCATATTTTTTCTATGAGGATTTTCAGACATCTTCGCCCTTGATTTTGGATGAGTACTAAGAGATAGCCATCACGGGGAAATCAGAGATTCACTCTACGAAGTGGAAGTTTTATCATCTTGGAGATTCTCACGAGGATTCACAGACGAAGAGGTAGTGGTTTTCTTCTTCTAGACCTGAACCCATCCCGTACCTCATTTTGTTCCCCTTGGGTGAAGCATGGGGTCTTCTTGAGTTATCTCACATCTTCTCGCTCTTTAGGGAGCAATGATTGTGTTGATGAGGATGAATATGAGCCATCATCTACATATGCCAATCCACTCCAGAGATGGATAGATTGGGCTTGTGGTTGTGCTTGCAGGCAGGAGTTCCAGGACGATTGAGATTGTGGTTTCTCTTTTGAGCAGGATGTCCTCCCTCCCACCCATCTCCATGAGTTTTATTTCATGATTGATTATATGTCTATTTATGCTCATGGTTACTATGTGTTGGACTTATCTTTGTTGTTTCACGTGATTAAGCACAAGGGGAAATGTCTTCGTCCATTGATCAAGTGGTTGCACTGGTTGTACAATTTCACCTGACACCTTCTAGACTTACTCTTCAGGGTCCCAGGACCCCAGGTAAGTAGGTAAATCATCTTGCTTTCTTGCATATTGCATTTTGTTTGCTCATATTAGTTTAGTTGCATTTTATTTTATTTTTTCTCTACTTGCATTATTGATTTCATCATCATATATGTATACTTAGTTAGAAATTTTGTCAAAATTTTCTTTTTATAGCTTAGTTGGTTTGATTGTGACCATATGAGAACAAGGATGAGTAGGCCATCCTGCACTTGACATTTTGATGTTTCCTTGCAGGCACGGGTCTACCAAGCAACGTTTCGGTTCTCATGCACTCTACGAGGAACACATATCCCCAAGTAGGAGCCATATGTTATCCCAATTTTGTGGATAACTAAGGAGATTATGTCTCGAGGCCCTCATGTTGCATATATGGAGTGTTGAGACACCACATGACCAACAATATCCTTTTGCATAGCTAGAGACCCACATCACCACCACAGTGACCCAATACTTGGTCATCATCCACACTAGCTTGCCACCACAAGTCACTTGTGTCTTACTCCATGATGTCCAAGTCAGGTATGATGGTGGGTATCATTTTAATATTTTAGGAATTCTAGCTTGTGTATCATAGATTTTTTTTTATTATGAGACATTTTCTTTGGAAACTATGCCTTTTACCTTGTTTAAATGTTGGTGGTTGTCTTGGGGCACTCAAGTATATGGTCACTCTTAAGATAGGGTGTTTTTGGGAGCTTCCTTTGATGAGTCATCGTGCCACTCCTGACCATATTTACCACTTTCCATCATTATTTCCCCTCATGACATCATCTCTTGGGATTTTGGGGTAGACTGACCCTAGAAGGGACCATTCCTCATTTCATGGGAAGAAGGGGCTAAAGGCCCAAATGGGAGTTAGCTGGAAAAAGATAAAAGACTAATGAAAGAACCTTCTAGATGCTTCTCCCAGAGGATCCTTAGAAAGCAATGAAAAGCTTCTTCACAAGAAAATAAGGACCCCGTGAAAAGAATAAACAAAGACGCTTAAAGGATCAATTGAGGATAGGGGGTCTCATCACGATCCATCCTATCACGTCCATGGGTATCTAATGGTATGACATTACCATTTATGTCCATCACACCGTGGTAATGGCTCTCAGTTGCATGGTTGAGGGAAAGGGGCTCTCATCACGAGCCAACCTTCTCATCTCCGTGAAAGTACTTGTGGGTTGCATTGTCGTTATCTGATCACCGTGCCAGGGTAGTGGCCTCCAACTCAACCTATGCTATATTGAAAAAAAATACAAAGAAAGAAATATAAAAGGAAATTGATGGGCTTGGAAAAAATGCATTATGGACGAAGGTGCGACACACCCTCAACAAAGGAACCCATAATCGAGATACTATGGACCCTTGCATATCATGAACCCCATGCCCATTGAGTACTTCCCCCATCCATTATAATGCATTCACATGACTCGGATAACATTGTTCCTAGACTTAGGGGGTTTGATCCATTGAAAAGAAGTACCATGCCAACCCTCCCACAACCAAACTTGGAAAAATGTCTAGTTTCTTAAGCACATGTTTGTTTGATGTAACCCTGTTATACATGCTTTAATGGCTCTTTTATTGACTTGATTAACTCATCATGATGCTTTCACTTGAGATCCTTGGAGGGCGTATCCATTTTTCTTGCAAGTACAGGTTGGTGACCAGTTTTGGAAGAACAAGCTTAGCTTGGGATTCCATGAGGGAAAGCAACCCACGTGATGGATGTCATAGGCCCACATTCCAGACGACAGAGAGACGCTTTCGAAGGCCTAGGAGACAACTGGATAGACATAGCCCACCCTTTTCATGCCAAACGACTTACCCAAAAGGCGAAAAACGTCATTCCCTAGGAGCTTGACGTCACATTTGAGGGGTATATGGTGGTTGATGATGAATTAGAGGATGACACATGGAATTTTGAGGTGGAGAGGCTTTGGATGATTGCCACGTGTACTTTGGAGGCCCTAATTTGTAGCCCAACTCCAACGACTTGCTCAATTTTCGAAGGTGTCCTCCTTCAAGGGATGATGTCATCTTTGTTTTAGGGTTTTCTATGTGTAAAATGGTGTTAAATTATTGTAAATGGGAAAGACAAGGGTTGTTATCCCCTTGTCTTGTGTTTTACCCTAATATTATGGTCAATTTTGGACAAATTATGTTTAGGAGGATGATATAAATTCATATTACCTCATTTAATTTTTACATAAGACATAACTCTCCATTGTGAGAAGTATTGGTCTGAATTTTTGCTCCCTTTGGCTAGTTCTCTCTCGTATGATTTTGTTTATGGCTATGTCTTGGTTATGGTTGATGGAGATCGTGTGCTAGCCTTGGAACACTTTCTTCATTGCTTTTTTGGTCGTTAGTCCAGCTTTTATTGCCTTTTAATGCTTGAAGGTGCCATTTATTTCATTGTTTATTATTTGTACAAGATAAAGGTTCTATTTTATTGATCAAGTAGGGAGTATAAGGGCATGCACCCCTACTTGTGTCTCTACCATTTTATTTCTAAGGGAATATTGCTTCATAAGGATTTATTAAGCGGAGTATACGCCTTCCTAGTTGAAACCCTAGCTAAGAGAAGCTTGCCTTGGGGAGTAAAAGGGTTTACACCCCCAAGGAAGTAACCTATCTAGCTTCTTCACATTGTCTTGACTCCATTAACCCTTTCTTAAAGTCATTAGTCATTTACTTATTTCATGGAAGAAATAAATTGTTGCCTTGGTAAATGTACAAATTTCAAGTTTTGAAGTTGTCTCTTTTGGATAATGATCTTGATGCCTTGGGGATTATTCCTCCCTTAGGACGTCCTATTTATCCCACAAATTCTTATTTCTGTAGTAAAACTAACCTACAGCCATTAGGGTTGCTTTAAACTCTAACCCTAACCGCTAATATCTCACAAACTAACCATAAACTACGCCTCTAACTTTGCTAGTTTAACCTACTAACCTAGGTGCATCTATTGGGATAATTTTTGGCACATTTTGATGCTTATATTTGTTTTCGTACTTCATTGAATGCTACATCCATAAGGCTGATATACTGCTGCAGAAATTTACTTTTATGAAAACAATCTTTATTTAGTCTTGAAGTGATATTTTTCGGTCCACATTGGTTACTAGTTTTCTTGCTGACATTGCTAACTAATATAGACCTTTTACTTGTTGATTTGGATGTAATCAATTGCTGATTTAATAACCTGTATGTTGTTGTATTTTAGGGACAGAAATATTAACTTGTTGATCCATTACTATACTTGGTTGGAAAAGTGTCTTTTCTTGTGTCTCGGGCAGGTACAGGTGTTCTGTCAACTATCTCTTTACTTGGTATCCATTTACCTCTCTTCACTTACCATTTTCAACCAATCTTTTCTTCCATTACTTGACCGTCCAAGGGACTTCTCCTTACACTTCACTTCATCCTTCTCATTCCCCCTAGGGTCTCCGGGATCGCCTCCCAGGAGTGACCTTAGTCACCCCTTAAGTGCGGGACCTACATCGAGGTGACATTGGGTGTAGGATTCCCAAGTTGTAGCTCTTGCCTTTGTGGTTGGGTTAGGATTTTCCCAACCTAAAACTTGTGCTATAACAAGGCCCCAGTTCCCCTATGCATGTGAAGGTGCCTAGATACTAGGGCAATCAGATTCCATCTTCATAGTCACCTTGTCACACAGTAGCATCTTGATCCAAGTAGACAATAATTTCAAATATCTTCCACGCAGACCTTTAAATAAGTCTCTTTCAACAACACTATATGACTGGGTACAATCTATAGAAAACTCAGTAATATAACCCCCCAATACACTATCCAGCCGGAAATCAACTGTGCGCAAGATCCGATTACTTATAGTATTAACTTGTTGAATCAATTTAGTGGTCCAGCTCCTTGGAACAACAATGCAGAATGTTCCGTTATTTTCAGCCAATCTCTATAATCACTCATCCAATGCTATCAGGAAATCAGAAAAGAAAAACACATGTAAGTCTGTAAATACATACCTCTGTAACCACTACTCCATACTGATCCACGAATTCTTATTCTGATCTCTAGAAAACTTGTGCTCATTTGGCTCTAACCATTGCTCGATCTCTTCCTTAGTCGGTCTCTACATTCCCTTCAGTCGCAGATCCTAGTTCTGGCAACAGAACCATTTGTTGGCATGCAATGGGCAGACCCTGGGTTCAACATTAATTCACCAAAAAAACCCTAAGATACCGACCCTTTCGAAATCACCCGCAAGCAGGTGAAGTCTCACTTGAGGTATCTATGGGGACTGCAGGAACCAAGTTTCCGCAGTCATGAAGGAGTGGGAGGCATTCATCATAACCATTATACTTAACATTAGTTCATTATACCATTCATCATGTGCACATAATCATCAGAACAAATAACATATTAATATTAATCATACATTATATGTGCGTAATAAACAAAACACATCACAACACATCATAACACAAATACACCAGGATTTAAAGTGGTTCACCCAAGATGGGCTACGTCCATAACGATCAGCTTCTTATATTATTCATAATCATCTCTTACAAAATATGCGCACTATGCTCATACTTTATGCCCTTGTCGTTCTCCTATTCTTCTATCTATCTCTCTTCACTCTTACATTCACGCATATAATGTGTACTTATCTCACATATATACTCTCCTCTATCACACTTTCGCTACTACTTGCTTGACTGCTTTCTACCCAAAAACCCTTACATATTTATACAATTACAATAGGGCTTATCCCTTTTCAATGTACCAAAATTCCTAACGACTTACAAATTTCTTCCTTCCTTTGCACGTGTTGGTCCTAAAAATGCATTAATTGCCTTTCCTTCTTCTGCATACGCTATGCAGTTCCTGAAACTGGTCCCAAAAAGTCCTTTCCCAACACCTATCTAGAAAATTAAAACACAATCCCGTTTTTTAAAAGGTCAATTAATTAAATTTTTGAAAATAAAAGTTTATTTAAAAAATAAACTTTTATCAAAGACAAAAAGGGGTCAACTTCAAGATACAGATATCAATTATTCAAATACATTAATGAGACTTAATTGAATCATTAATTAAAGTGATCTCTTCGAGAAATGAAAATCCATAACTACTCAAGTAGTTAGAAGAATCGATTTTAAAAGGAAAGAAAGGGCATCATCAAAGGTTTGATGATCAGAAGGGCAAGGGAAAAGGACAAGAAGAAAAATGTACATACATCAACGTGCAGTGAAGCTTCTGATCAATGAATATATATTTCCATCTTCTCCACTCTTTTTCTTCTTTCACACCATTTTCTCAAAGCTTTATGCTTGAATCTCTGAATTGAGCACAAGGCTGAGATTCTTGAGTGTTTCTCTTGTATTCTTCAAAACACTTTTTTTGTATGATCTTGGAGTGTTCACAACCATGTATATGATTGTTAGATATTTTGTGTATTTTTGAATATATTTCATGAATAAAACTCCACAAAGAATTACTTCGGGGCATGACATCGACGATGTTTCAGATCTTGGGATTTCCAAGTGTGAGATGTTTGAAGTATGCTTATCAAATTCTCTTTTGTTTTAACTGCAATACTCTTTTAAAATTCTTTTAAATGATCAAACCCATTTCCTCCTATTTCTCAAGAGAAGATATGGATGTATTCTCTATTTGTAAATGTTCTATAGGGTTGTATATATGATGTTGAACACAAAGATATTTTGATGTTGAAGCCTGCCTTCAATATTTTTCTTTTTAAAAGACATTTTGTTGCACTTAAAGATCATGTCAGCTTACTAAAGAACCATTTCATGCACAAATCTAAGCAATAAATATCTAGGGTTTATTGCCTAACATTTTTCCTAATCCAACATATTCAAGATATATCTTTTATCCAAAGAGGAGTACCACCTTTATAAAAATGTAGGGGGATTCATATCCTCGTGAGGTTGTTGTTTCGGTCTTAATACATATAAACATCAATAGAGACCCAACTCTCAATAGCCCGACCTCGTCGGGGACATGCACAAAGAAACAACAAAGCACATATTCTCTGATACAACTGATCCAGATTATATTGAGAACGACATGAAGATAGAGATACAAAAGAGATATAACAAGGAAATACACAAAGATATTGGAAGGAATACAATAATACAGTAAAACTCAGATTCTATCAATGACTGTCTGGGATACAAAGGACTGTAAAATGCAAAGCACACAAGTTTTCTAGAATGGTGATAGCTTATCTCTGAAGAGAGAGATGTGTCGACTACGCTCATTCGCAAGAAGTTGATTACAAAGAGGCCAAAAATTAATTTTAACATAAAGCATCAATGAGAAAACCCTAAACATCCAAAACCGTAACCCCAGAAGATGAAATGCCAAAAGGTTGTGGGCCCCGATGTGGTTAATTGATACCTCAACTTCCTGGGGGAACAACTTCCATATGACATCAAGTATATGATGGATGTGTGTTAGTAGCCATATGACATCGATAATATGATGGATGTGTGTTGGTCATAGTAGAAGACATATCATTTGGAGGGTCAATGTATATAGTTGTGCACAAGATTAATTGATCTCCTCTAGGAGATGTTTTTTGTTGTTCTTGTTTCTTGTTCTAGGCAGGTCACATGTAATAACTATGAGAAGGAGCCATAATGAAGGTCACAATAGGCATACATGGAGGGCAAGACCTTCCAACATGATATCAAGGAGAGACATTGCCAGGCATGATGCTCAAAGACAGGAAGTCTCTAGGAGCAATGTACCTCCCAGGACGAGACCATGCCAAATAATAGAGACAATTCTAATTATCATGGATACAACGAGTCAAGACCGATTGTAGAAAAAATATGATGATAGATCCAATTAGAGGAGGTTTTACTGCATCTAGAGGGAGAAAATATTGAGTTACAGCCAGAGAATGAGGAAGAGCTACCTTAGGTGTTAGAGGAAGCATAGACATAGGAGGAGTCACCTCCAACTCTATAGGGAGTGTTGATGTTTGAGGAAACATCACGAGACATTCTCCCCAGAGGGTCCTGTGTGGGCTAGTAGGGGGGGGGATGTAGACTTCATCTTGACGTGACTCAGATGGTGAGATGAAGGAACCGATACATTGGTTTCACAAGGAAACCTTGATATATCTTGTGAGACATTGGTTTCATGAGGGAACCTCAATATGTCTTAGACATTGGTTTCATGAGGAAACCTCTATATGTCAAATATGGTCCAAGATGACATTACCTTTCAGAGGGAGACAATTGGGCCTGTTGATCAAATTGGTCATGTTGATCCTGTAGCTCTAGTTAATATTCCCAGAGATATTGCAATAGGTCGAAAGAGACCTGCATGGGCTCGTCAGACTTTGCAGGAGGTAGAAGGAAATGCAACTCCTTGTGGTACTTTCCGAGTGAGAAAGAGACCTAAGAGATATTCGTGTTGTGCCCCAACTATGTGCCACATCATTCATTTTGATCCTTCATGTTATGAGGAGGCAACTAGTTGTCCAGTATGGAGAGATGTCATGATGGAGGAGTATCAGTCCATCATGAAGAATGATGTGTGGGATATTGTTTCAAGACCTGAGGGGAAGTCTATAGTGACTTCCAAATATATCTATAATATCAAACACACAGTTGACGGGAGCATCAAGAGGCACAAAATGATATTTGTTGCTAGAGGATTCTCTCAGGTGGACGGAATAGATTATGCAGAGACATTTTCTCCTGTTGATTGATACATTTCTATCCAAATGATTATTTCCCCTACAACATCCATGGGTTGGAGAGTACATCAGTTGGATGTGAAGAAAACATTTCTCAATGGATATATTGAGGAAGAAGTATACATCGAGCAGCCAGATGGTTTCATGATACATGAGAAGGAGTATCATGTGTGCAAGTTGAAGAAGACCCTATATGGATTCAAGCGGGCACCTCGAGCTTGGTATGTGAGGATTGATAGACACCTGATGAGTTTGGGAGTCAAGAAAAATGTTTTGATCCCATCATGTACTACAAACAACACATCTTGAGCTTTTCTTTTTCCGTTACACAAACTTACAATTGCTTTACCTTTTATCTTTCCTGGTGCATCATTTCCAAAAGTTACATTTCCTGATTTGCTATCACCTAGAGTTAGAAACTTACTTCTGTCTCCAGTCATGTGTTTGGAGCATCCATTGTCAATATACCAGGGATTCTTTTTCCTTTGGGCTGATAGCACTAGTCCACATTTGTCATCTACTTTCTTCTTCTAAACTTTGACATTTTCAGTAGTGGGGATCAAATCTGAATTGTATTTTCTTAAGCGACAGTCTGCAGCTTTATGACCATAATTATGACAATTGTAGCATTTTGGTTCACTAAATAATAGATCATAGCGATTGTTATGCACATATCTGTTGTTGTGTTTCACCTGTGTCTTTCTCCAAGTCATCACATGATTTATAATCTGTGATTGTTTGTTGCTTGGCTGTCTCAATCTTTGTCGTGGAAGATAGTTATTCATTGAATATCTTGATTGTTCATATCTGAATCTTAAAGAACAGTTTATAGCTTTGTGACCAAAATTAGAACAGAGAAAACAATAACCATAGAAAAAATATTTGTACCTTGAAAAAACCGGTCTTCTTTGAGGAGGTCGACTTCTGTCATGCCAATAATCTTTCTGGCCTACGAATTCGGTTCTAGGGATTTTTCTTTCATTTCTTCTTGGTGACTGATTTTCCTTCTTTGTTTCTGCAGAGTGACTGTTGTCAATGTTTGAGGATTTGACAAATTTGATATATTCTATATTACTTGGATGATTACTACTTGATCCTTCTTCATATCCCAATCCATCTTTCAAATTTGAATTTCTTTGTTGATTTAGAATGGAGGTTAATTCTTCTGATGCTTTAATACTTGGCAAATTTTGATGATACAATCCTTTAAATTTCTCCATTTCTTTTCTAGTTTTTACTATATCTTCTTCTAAGGCTTCACACCTGACTTTCTTCTTTGACAATTGTTGTTTCAGTATATCTTTTATTTTCTTTGCCTCTTCTAATTCCACTTTCAGCAGAGCACAGTCTTCATGAGGTTTTTTACTGTCTTTCTCGAACAGTGTCAACAATTGTTTTTGCTTTCTGTTCTTAGTTCTGAGTCTGTCTATTTCTTCCAGTGCACTGATCAGTTCTCCTTCCAAATCAACCACAACTTCTCCATTATTATCATCACTGCCTGTGCTTTTATTATCATAATTCTCTTTGGCCATAAGCATGAAGTCATTTGCCTTATCTTCACAGGATGAGTCACTATCAGTGTCTTCTGGGGAATTGTCATTATTTGCAACCAAACTTTTCTTCTTATTATATTTCTTGTACTTGTACTTCTTTTCATCATCAGAGTTCTGGTCATTTTTCTGATGGGGACACTTAGAAACAAAATGACCTATCTTACCACAGTTAAAGCATTTGAAGGGCAACTTCCCTTGATATTTTCTTGATCCTTTCTTTAGCCTTCTCACAAATTTTGCCTCAATATCATCTAATTTTGAATCAGTATTCTTGTCTGCTTTAAAATATGCTTCTCTAGTACTGAATTTATCTTTGTTAATTCTCATTTCATATGCAGTTAGAGTTCCTAGAAGTTGATCAATGGATAGAGTTTTAAGATCATTTAATTCTTCTATTGCAGAGACTTTTGGATTAAATTTATCAGGCAAAGATCTTAAAATCTTCTGA
>ML837615.1:23492-45436 GCA_009831015.1 Picea engelmannii | reverse complement strand
CATGTCTTTCACACAGCTTTGGAATAATAATAAATTATTATTCTCAAGGACTTAAGCCCCTAGGCTTAGCCCCTCTTTCCAACCTTTCAACCCCCTTTCCCTTACCGACCTTGTGGAAGCTTAGTCCCCCATCACTCTTTCTTCATGATCGGTCTACACACAATGATGTTTATATATTATATTAATGATCTACATAATTACATATACAAAATCAGGCTCTTGGCCTTTAAATCAGGCTCTTGGCCTTTAAAACCAGGCTCCGTCCCAATAAACACATAATCCCACCAGCCTATCAACACTCAACTCACCAGCCTATAAAACATGTTTAGAATACATAGACATAACTGGGGGCTTGTCCTTGGGGTATTATAGGGTCAACCATACTCAAGAGAGGAAAATAAGCGTCTTAGACCCTAAATGAAATTTCTAGGGTTAAAGGGCCATGAACAAAGCCTCAAACCATTGCATGACCCATTTGTAGGAAATATTTGGCCTCTAAGTGGGATATGGGTGTGAATAAGAGGTTTTTCATACCATATATCCTTTACCATAGTTAGGGGAGCAAAACAAGGGTCTTATTCCCTAAAATACGTCTCTAGGGTTATGGGCCATGCATAGGAGTTATGACCACCATGCAAGCACTAAAGTAGAAATATTTGGCCTACATGTGGGATGTAGGAACCAATTCAAGGTTTTTCACTCTAAGGGTGGGAAACAGAGCCCAAATCATTGTTAAGGGATGAAAACTAACGATTTAGTCCCTACAATTGCTTCATGGAACTCCATGGCTTAATTATGGATTCTTACAGTGTAATTAATATTATATAGGTCTTAATTATAAGTCATAATCATGTTTAATAGGGTTGTGATGTTTTTTATTTGGAAAAGCATGGATATATTCATAATTGTATGTTTACATAACATGTAGAATATAGTTCGCCTATGCATGTTTTTTTTTTCTTAGTTTTTCTATGACTTGCGGGACTAGCCTATGGTCTAGGAAACCGTGACAAAAAGGGTCTCTAAGCCATCAAAATCACCCAAGGATCAGACCCGCCTTGGGTCATACCAACCGTTAGCATGGATGGATTTTAGGTGTCTCCTCTCGGCTACCGCAGAGTTTGAACCTAGGTCGCCTTACAAAATGAGAGCCTTCGAAACCAATCATGCTAGTAGGATTTGACCACCCATGCAAGTTTTATTAGTTAAACAATAATCCAATTACCCCAAAAACGTAACTTGAGCCACATGTTAGGTTTTGAATATCTTTTTGTATAAATATGGGTCATCCACTCTTTTGTGCAAATAAATATATTCTTAATCATACATTTTTTTGTATATATTTTGGCTCATTGTAGATATGTTTGCATTCATGATTTAATATTTGTAGGTGCAATTCACTCCTAGATGTGTAGGAGGCCCCACTTTGCAATTGTTGTTTCTTTATATTTGATTATTTCCATTATTATAGTGATACTTTGATTATGGAAAGATATGTATAAAAATCGGTTTTAAATCTATATGGTAAAAAAGTCTCAATATCGGTTTTAAATCTATGTGGTAAAAAAGTCTCAATATTTTTTTTTCATTGTAAAAAAAGTCTCAATATTACAAAACCCATAACTTTGTATTTGAAAATTAGATTGGAGGGCTCTATTTTGGTCACAAACTATACCTAGATGCACTTTTAATGGGTAATTGCATGTGATGTGTGAGTAAACCTTTATAATTTTCCCCTCTGGAGTGGTTCGAAAATAGAGTCCAATCAAATGGCTTGCATTCAATGGAGCATAAATTTTCGCTAGAGTGTCTCATTGAGATGCCACTTATTTTTCGTTGGAAAATTAAACTTGAGGATTTAAAATTATGGGTTATAATTTATAAAATTTATATTCATTTTCAGCTACAAAGCCTTAGACTGAGATGAAAAGGAGAATTGTCATAACTTTCAAATGAAACAAGAAAATAAAAAGTTTTGAAAAAAATTATAATTTAAAAAAATATTTTATATTTCATTAAAAATAGATATATATGTTTCATATTAAATTGTTCTTTGAAAAAATATTGAAAAACAAAAACAAAACATATAAATTTCAATAAGGTTAGTATGTAAAAAAAATTAATGGATTGATATGATAGATGTTGTATTTCAATCAAGATAATTTAAAGGAGAATATAAAGAATAAGTATATTTATAGTTAGATCTACAGGAAATTTGTGAAGAATGTTATGTATATGTATTCAAACTATGGAATGATAACTTTTTTGGGCTTTGTAGAAATTTTTAGACCTTTCTATATGAAGAAGACTTACAAAAAGTTGAGAGGTTCTTTGAACTTCTATTTAATGAATTCCTTTTTCTTTATGACGAGTTTCATAAAAATGTATATTTGAATGTGAAGAAAAACATTATTGAGGGATGTCATAAGCAGGCTGAGATAAATAATTTTCAATTTTAATCTTTTAAAATGGTAATGTTTTATCCATCCCACAACCAACCATTTGCAATTATGTGGATGATATTTTTTCTTTATAAATTCCTAATATCTTGGTTTAACAAAACTTCTATCCTTATGACCTTAGACATAATATTGAAAGACTTCATTTAGTCCATTGAAGAATCCCACTTTGGAAATTTCTATCTATTCAAGTGCCTAAATATGATAGTATTTAAGCAAAGGTAAAAAAAAACATAGGAAGAATAAGACACTGGGCTTCGATGCCGAACCCATTGAATCCGTTATCGCGTATGAAAGAACTTGGCCTTACAAGGTTATCCCTTATTTCTTACTCGCAGTCCTTTCAATAAGATGGGAATTAGAGAAAGCCTTGTGGGCGTCTCCGAATGATAGAGAGTGAATGTTCATGTGCCCAATCAAGAGTGGGAATTTACCTAATGAAAGTGGGCATCAAGTAGCTGGAGCTGATAATGTCTTCTGACCCTATCCTTCTTTCCTTGAACTAGTGGGAAATTACATAAGCGAAGTGGGCATCTAAATATGATTTTTACTCTATTTTCCTTTTCGACGTTCTTCTACAACAAGCGCCCATAGAAGGGTTAATTTTCTCAATAGAGATTTCTCAACTTGCAAGACCTTAAGCAATGAACCCGCTCACCAAAGAAGGAGAGAGGAGTAATTGATAACCTCTCTAAGCAACATTGACCTACACTTTGGTCCTCAAAGGTTAGGGATAATGTTAATTCTTAAAAGGAGGGCACGTTGTGTATCTAAACACAATATGTCTGTGTATGTGAATAAATCTATGATTTTGAGCTATTTTATATTCAAGTCATAGTTTAGTAATGTTGTTTTAATCTTTGTCATTTAGTATTTTGTATAAGGTCATTTATTTTAAATAAATCCTTAAATATATAATTAGTGGTTCCAGAATTACTTAAATAAGAGTCAAATTACCCATAAAGATAGCTTAATCCATATGTTAGGATTTGAGCCCCTTTTGTGTAAATAGGGTCTTTCCCATGTTGAATAAATTAATATATTATTAATCAAACATATTATTAATTTTAGTGCATTGTGGAGACATTTTCCTCAATCGTGTAGGATATAAAGCTATAGTCTACTCTTCATGTGGAGGTGCCCCACTCCTCTATTTGTGTCACTTTATTTTGCTTTTTTGGTTACTTCCAATGACACAATAATAGTTCTGTTGTTGGTATTGGCACACAGTGAATGTCAATTAAAAAGATTGATATAACATTTCGTGTGAATATTGAACAAAATAACGAGTGGACAATATTAATTGATGCCATATCTTGATTATTCATATACTTCTTAGGAACACAACCTAGTGATAGTCACATGTCTTGATCGTTGATGATATTGATATATGCATCCGATGATATAAATGATTGGCAAACTATTGTTTAATGTAAACACATTATTACATGTAAATCTCGAGGAAATTTATTTTCTTGAAAATATTGATCAATAATCTAAAAAATTTCATTATTATTCGCACAAGGCTAATCTCATTGATACATGTAAATGTAAAGAAATGTAGGGTAGAGATATTGAATATATGGTAATCATTAATATTGAGATATTGGATGATAATCATTATACACATCGATCAATAATAGTTTATATTGATTAGCATATAGATCAATTGTAAATAAATATGGCACATGGGATGGAGATCCAAGAGATTAATGGTGATCAATATTTATGAAAATTGAATGATATTAATTCAATGTATCAAATGATATGAATTTCTATATCGATTTATATGTTGATTATATTGAATAAATTTACTATTACACATTCTTAAAATGGTGGGTATTTGTTCTTGCCTGGATGGTCTATATTATTTTAAAATCTTTTTTATTCTAGCAAAAAACAATGTGGGCTCATACCCAATTTTAATTGACATAACCAATTGAGAATTTGTAGGGTTGTGTACCACTTTTAGAAATACAATTTTTCTCACCTATTTTAATGTAGCCAAGAGGGGACTGTTCATAAATTCTAGACTTTAGCTATCAAGAAGTCACTTCACCTGCTAGATATTTCCTAAAAAAATCATCTAGGGCCTCTATTGTTAACTCTTTTCAAGAAGATCAAATGGAAAACCTTAATGTGGAGAAAAAAAATCCTATCATGTGGCATCTAGGGTTGATGGAGAGAATGAACATGTGTGTTTGGCTAGGGTTTATGGAAAGAATCATGTTATTGTGTAGTTAACAAGGGTTCATGGTGAGAATCCTTATATATTGAATGGTATTGGGTATATGAAATACATTATTCTATTAAGGGGATGAAGTGCATGGAAGGAATTAAGGCATGGAGATTGATGCCATGGCATATGTAGGGGATACACATATTCACGTGGAAATATTTTTGAAGAGGTACCATGCTAATGATGTGTCTACTTCCAATGTTGATGTGGAATAGTCCACTCAAGAGCATGGTTCTACACAATAATGCATGAAAAAAAAATATTTGCCTACTTTTCTTTAAGAAGTCATAAGCTTAAATAGACTTAAATAAGAAAATATAACATGTTTTTCATATCACATATCTCAACACGCTACTAAAAGCTAGTAAATAATTAAAATAATCGATCTAGTTAGAGACAAGATCTCCACTATCCATGATAATTTGAAACCAAGTGACATCACCACAACAAAAAACAATATTAATCCCCTATGTGCACATAAAACCAAAAATAATTTGATAAAAACATACGAATATATTATAAGAATCCTTATCATTCCTCCCAACAATGGAAACATTGACCTCTAATTCTTTCGGAAGAGGGGGGGAGTTTGGTTGCATCTAGTGGTAAGAAATCCAATGAACCCGATGTGGTATATGAGATTGATTATAAATGAGGTAGTAAGTAGAGGATCCTTGATGAGTTTGGAAAATTTTCATGTCAAAAACTTGATTTACAATGAGTGGAAGCTAAAAATCTAGAACAATATCTGCAAGATGACTAATCAAGATCTCTCTCTCCAATGGTGATTCATGATATGGTTTGAGAAAATCAACATTGAAGACATCATGGGTTCCCAATTGAGATAGAAGATAAAGGTGAAAATCATTATCAACACCTATTGGATGATGCAGTAGGGGCCATATCGAATGGGTCTGAAGAATTTGGATGAATTTGGCTTGGAGAGACTACAAAATTTGGTGAACAAAATTATGTGCCTTATATTTCTCTTTGTGAAGGTGTGATGCAATTGGAAAAGGTAAGAACAAAGGAATTTCATAGGGATCCAAAGGATTATAAACAAGATAAACCTCAAATGGATAATGGCTTATGGAAGAGTAAATTTATCAGTTATATGCATGCTCAATGTGGGTAAGACTCAAATTCCACTTGGCCAGAGAAGTGCAATGATAAATTTGAAGACTTTGGAGTAAGGTATGGTTAACCACTTTGGTTTTACCATCAATTTGTGAATGAAAGGAAATTGAAAAATCAACAAAAGTTCCTAATATTTTCCAAAGGGAATGCCTAACATGACCAAAAAAAGTCGATTCATGATTAGACACAACATTGGTGAGGAGAGCAAAGGATCACCAAACAAAGTGAAAGAATAGTTGGTCTAAGTCACTAGTAAAACTAGTTTTGTGACAAGGACTAAAATTTGTCATTTTACTGAATCGATATGCTTCCCCCTCAAGGGAAACTACTTATATAATAATCTCTCATGGGTACATTGATGCTACTTGGATGAGCTATCCTGCTCATATATTCCAATTCCAACATGTCCTTCTAGTCCTTCCAACCTTACATCATCTATGAGCTCCTTTAGATAGCTCTACCATGGTATATCAGCTCCTATGTTGTACACCTCATATGATATGTTCTTGAACATATGGTACTTCATGTTTACTTTAGTTTGCGTGCTATGATTTCATGTGATGGTTTCCTTCGTAGAAGTGGTGTGATGGTTTCTAACATGTCATGAAAGAAATATACATTGGTTATATCTTATAACACTTCTTAATGCTAATAATTTTATTACTTTGTCCCTTTTTATCATGGGGGGACATGTTTTCCTAGATAAATGTTGTCATGACTTAAGTCAATATGTAATACTAGTGATTTGGTTGAGTGGTGTGTCCATATCCTAGCCATTTCTAACACTTTCCATCATTTCCCTTCACTATCATTCTGTTCATAAAAATAAATATTGTCCTTGCTTATATTTGAATTATCGAATGTCATTTAACAAGGTTTGAATGAAGAAAAATGTAATCCAAAGTAAAAAATAAAGATAAAGAGGCTAGAGGTAAAAATTGATAATGTTAAAAATGAAAAAAATACTAAAGCTAGAGCTATGCCACCTCATTGAAAAGACTCAACCACAAAGTCCTATTCTAAAAAACACATATATAGAGAAAATAGACTAAGAAAATCAAAGAAAATGTAAAAAGGGGTAATACAAAGGTGTCGAGGTGGTAACTCTAAGTAAATATCCTTCTTAAAAGGCTTACAAGTACAATAAATGAAGATTCCTAGATTAAAAAGGCTAGTTGGACCAATAAAAGACCTCATACATCATTAAACATGATTTTGAGGGTCGAAATATAAAGTTTCCCATCCTTTTCCCATCAATTATTCATCAAATTCTCCTATCTCTAACCAAGTTACTTAGGAAATACCTTTTTGCCTAGGCATTGACACATGTAATAGGGGTAAAAAAAGTCCCACCATGGTAAACTTAGAAAATTTATAAAATTAACCTATGTTAATTTTTTGTTGGAGGATATTGTTTAATGCTTGTTGCGTACTACCTTATTTTGAAGCTTGATGCATCATTTTAGGTGGGTGCCCCACATTGGGATATATGCATTATGCTTTGATATCTGTGTTGTTTCCTTAAGATTGATGTACCTACATTGGGATTTTTGTACCTATATTTAGCCATATCTACTCACATTTGGATTCATGCAAATTTTCTTGATATCTATGTCATTGCATTGGGATTTGTGACAACACAATGGACAATGACGAGGATGCCACATCATCACCAAGGTGTCTGGATCATTAATGTTTACACATGTTAGCATTTGGAACATTGTATGAGACACATAGACATGTATTATTTGGCACATGTGAAGATCCTTCTAGAAGGGAACATTTTCTCTCTCCTCTGCATTTGGGATATGTCCCCCAGTTTAACTCAAGAATATTACTTGCGAAAAATACACATAAATTAGAAAATTTCTTCTACTAATTAATTTTTATATCTTACCAACTACAAATTAAACAAATATTTAAGTAGATCCTGATACCCGTAATTAAATGCATATACAACATTCTAAATGAACATAATGCAGCCAGGCAATCATCTACAACAACACATAAAACCATTCTCATGCACAGGGTAAAACAAGGCCATAAAACTCATAAGAACAATAAGAAAATAGATAAACACTTATATTTTTAAGACATTTGTGCAACCATCTTCTTGGGAAGAACATTCCACTCAACCATAGACTTTTTGTTCCAAATGTCAATAGAAGTCACCCCTGAGTTGGGGCTAGTGATCCACAAGAGAAGGGTGCCTCTCACAATCCACTCACAGCTCAATATCCCACAACCCTCTGATATTCTCCTACAACTATCCCAAATTTCCTCTAGCTCTATTCCTCTTGACATGCCCAACCCAAGGAATGTACACCTTCACTACTCTCATTCCATTGGGTGTCCCATTAATTTATCAAGGTCTCTCTAGCATAAGTAACCATGAATATTTCTACTGGGAACTCAAGCGAACTCACCTCTAATAAAACTACCAGGAAAACAACAACAAACACGTGTTGTTATTATTAGTGAAACTCACACAGGAGTTCACTCTTCATGCATGCCAACCTGTCTCTTCAATATTTATCTCCAAAATTCTCCAGAATTAGCCTGACCTTATTGTTCTATCTCCAGTTCCCTCTTCCCTACTCTCTGTTTGTTTTTCATGTAAAAACTGAATGTGAAAAATTGCATATTCTCTCCCATACAAATTTCTTCTATTTTCCCAAGATAGTTGTCTGCTCACTCTATCCAATGTTGATTGTACTTAAACCCCTTTCTTCCAATAACTATGGGATGTGACTCTCATGCCCATCCTATTAAATGAGTTTAATGATTGGGCTCTCATACATTCAAACAAAAAATATAAGTTATCCCCATTGATAATGAAATTCAAGGAAATGGGATAAATTAATAACCATAATTAATTTATCCCTTGTACCCCTCTTGGAAACTCCTCTTGTGGAAAACTCAACCCCCATCTCTGCCCATATCCCCCAATAGATGGGATCACATTATATTTATTAATATCAAAAAATACAATTCACATATTACATCGCTTGGCCATAGCGACATTCATATCTACATTATGCATTAATTAAAATGGGGATGTCACATTCCCCCTCCCCTACAATTGTGCATCGTCCTTGGTGCACACCACCATGTTTAAATACATATACAAATTACATCATAATATTCATAAATATAAAATTATGAAACATCTTTACTTATCTAGCAGTAGTCCCAACCAAAAATATCTCGTTATTCTCAACCTACTAACCCAAGGAATGCACCCCCTTCACTGCCTTCAGTCCATCGGGTTGCAACATTCTTTTATCATGTCTATTAGTATAGGTGACCAAGAACTCTAAGATATGGCTTCAAAACTCTGGCTTCCCAAAATGGAGTCTTTCATTTTTATCTTCTATTTTCATCAAAATTGGAAACAATTTGCGAGTATTCCTCTTGCATCATTTCTTCGTTCTCCCATGTTGAATATTCAATACCGTACCAGGTCCATTGAACCTTTACCATCCCTATGGATTTTTTCCTGAGCACTTTCACTTTTCGTTCCATGATGCATACTGGTTCAAAATCCCCTTCATTTTCCACTTGGATCACGGTCCAACCAATTATGTGGTTAGGGTTAGAAACATATTTCTTTAATAATGATACATGAAAAAAATTATGCACTCTCATGGATGCATACAATGATAGCATGTATGCAACTGACCCTATCTTCTCTAGTATTTCAAAAGGCCCACAATATCTTGTTGCCAACATTGGGAAGATACCCAATTTTATCGAACTTATTTTTTCTTTCACTTTCAAAAAAACATTTTCTCCCACTTTAAAATATCTAAAAACTATTTTCTTGTCTGCATAAATTTTCTTCCTATCTTGTGCATCCTTTAAATTCTACATGATCTGTGTCATATTCTCTTCCATTTCCTTTAACAAATATGGTCCAATGTGTTATCACATGAAATTGTCATGGGTCATATGTAGTTGTTGTTAAGAACTAAGTCTACACCTCTTCCGTGTCTCTCTCTTTTCTGCATACCTTCCTCTTCTGGTTGATAAAGTCAGGTCGGTCAAGTATGTTGTATGCATAGGGAAAAACCATGAGAAAAATGAAACATTTAGAGCAATCCATTTCGGGCTTGAAATACAAGCAAACTGACTGGTTCAATTTTCAATGGTGGAGATCCCATGTGTAGTTCAGATTAACAACTATCGTGCATTTAGAGTTTCAAATTCGCACAAGTATTAATGAAAAAAAAAGAAGCCTCGAAGTGCCGAAGTCCCAAAGTGATGAGAGACTGCCACGTCAATTGGGAGAAAGTCACTTCGGATGATATTCATGCACATGTTCAAAAGATCCCGAAGTAATGAGAGACTGCCACGTCAACCGGGAGAAAGTCACTTTGGATGATATTCATGCCCGTGTTCAAAATCTCTCGAAGCTCGAAGTGCCGAAGTAACGAGATACTTCCATGTCAACGGGGAGAAAGTTACTTCAGGATATTTTCATGCTCTACATCTCGAAGTCCCGAAGAGCCAAAGTCCTAAAGTGATGTCAGGATTCCACGTCGCTTTGGGCCCTACCACTCCACTGGTGTTTTTCAACTAAACACATGCCGCTCATCCATCAGTAGCTGTGACATCATATAGCGTCATGTCACCATGTCACTACAGGTTCGTACCACTCTGGGATTTTTTCATGCTTCACAATTCAAAACTCCTGAAGCCTGAAGTGCCGAAGTGTTGAAGACACTTGGCACTCATCCGTCAGGACTTGTGGCACTCATCCATGGAGAAAATTGGCTTCCATATGGCCCTGACATGTGGCACTCATTCCAGGTCATTTGGTTGCGTCATTCGCCCATTTCCACGTGACACGTGTCATCCTTCTTTCCATGACACGTCAGCACAGTGACGTCGGGCCACCACGTCAGATTTGGGAGACCGTCCTCCAGAAGGTATTCCTGCTCAACATTCAAGGCTCCCAAACTCCAAAATTGGATCCATCTATAAACATGGTTAAAAGGATTCTAGAGTTGGCAGACGGATAAATTTTAGCAGGGGTGCTAAAATAGTAGGGTTTCCCTGATCGCAGATTGCAACAGTTGATTGCCACACTTAATTGTGGGGATGAAACATGCTCGAACATTAAAATTCTAGAGTGGTCTCGTAATCGAAACCATGCTATAGCGAAAGAGCTATGTGGCAGTTGGTGGTGGATTGAGGGGGTCAGAGCGGTGTGGATCCAAAATGCCCTTGAAAACTTTCATAATCACATACTTATATAGGGTCCAATTCGAGAGCAACGCATGGAAACATAAACTAGCCATTACAGTCAGAGTTTTTTAATTCATTTCTTCCTCTTGACTTTGATGATTTGGAGGGAGATGAATATCAACAGGTGACAACTGGAGATCAACATATGAGCTTAGAAGACACATGACACTAGAGAAGAGGTGCCCAAGAAACAAGGTAGTTTGTTAGATCTGTTGGCACAGATGTTAGACTAGTATCTTTTTGTGGATAATCCTAGGATAGGAAGGCCAACTCACACTTATAGTTGTGGTCTACTATTTTTATTATAAATACATGAGATTAACGATATGAGGGGGAGGGGGCCCAAGACGAGAGGGGTTTTTGAGAAATTTTTATGACTATATATTTCAGTTTGTAAGTCGGAGGGGCATGTGGCTGTAAATTGTATGTTATTGAAGATTAATATGAGTTGTTTCATCATATTTGTCTTCTATGTTCTCTGCTCTATTCTTCATATTGTTTGAATTAATTGATGATTTTAAGGATTAAAATTTTCCTTTGATTGATAGATTCTGGATGCAACAAAGGATCTACTATAAGATTTCCTATTTATCATTGTTTACTGTTCAAACACATCTAAATTCTCTTTCCAGAGAGGATCTCTTATTAGAGAAGATTCATGATTATATTAATTCTCTTATTCTTCTCTTCATAATTATACAAATATTTTTTCTGATAGGCAGCTTAAATGCCTTCAATGGACAGATTGTTTATGAATGCATATCCCAATGGTCCATCACTGATCTACAGTGATATCTGTTGTCTTTTCCTTTCTTTAAAGTCTTTCTAATCCTTGATTTCAAACCTATTCAAAAAAAATTTGTATGTTACCAAGCTTACTCCCATTCGGAGTTTGGGGTGACTCTTGGAGTGATAACATAAATGGCGCCACTGCTAGGGATGGAAGTGAAGATATATTCCCTGGGAGAATAGAAACAAAGGGATCGAGTTTTAGATGGTGAATTGAAGTTGGACACATTGTTCTAACTTATCATCTTTCACCATGGCGACTCCATTGTTCGGAAATCTATTGGCAATTCCACTAGTTTGAAATGGACAATATTTTATCTCAGAGGTATGCTTTCTGTGATTTTTCAAAGATAGTTGGTTTCCCTAATCCAGTTCCTAGTAGAGATGAATGGGAAAGTAGCCTTCCTAAATTTAGAGGAGAAGAGTGGGAGGTACTAGTTGAACATTTGTTGGATTTTCATGATTTTATTCATCAACTTCATATCATGCATGAATATGTTCAGATTAATCTTTTCAGGTATTCATTAGAAGAGATTGCTCATGATTGGTGTTGATCTCTTCTAATTGCAAGCATCAGCTCTTTGACAGGTTTTCATACAGCTTTCAATTCATTTTGTAAAGAGTATTTTTGAGATGAACATCTTTATGAAAAATGTTGTGATGAGTTTTCTTTGCTTCATGAAGATTCTGCTAGTCATGAAAACTAGATTTGTGATGAAGCATTTATTGTAGAAGAAATAATTTACCATGAAGATCAAGAGGTGTTGAATGATATTCATTATGATAGCAATAACATTGAAACATCTGGCATCATATCAGATGTATTTGTTGTTTTAAATGTTTATGAAGATCAACATGTCTCTTTTGGATATTATGATGTCAAAGAGCAAGTGTATGCATCGGCTGAAGAAAGTTATAGATTTGAGTTATAGGCATATGGTAAAGGAGAACATAAAGGATTAGATGAGAAATTGATGATGCATGTTTCTCTATAAAATGTTGAGTAGCAACAAGTTTTGTACAAATTTCAAGATCCAGTTGCCATATATGGATATGTTTTGCAGTGATGAAGTGTCAGATGTTTCCATCTTTAAGGCCACATTTTTGGATTGTAAGTATGATTTCCAAGTTTATGATTTACATGCTGCAGTCTATGTGTTTACGAATTTGCATAAAGTTGGAAGGAAAGTTCAAGTTGTTAGTCGGATAATTGTATGGCTTCATTGGAAGCATGATCTTACTTGATCAAGAAGCATCATACTTGATTAAAGCATGAGTAGGGTGAATAATGCTCAGTTTTCGAGCATTTTGGTTTGCAGTGATTTTGCTTTCAGTTTGTGAATATTCTTGGTTTTTCAATAAGAACCAGAGATGATTTCAGGCATACAGATTTTTTGGAAGTATCCCTAGGATAAGACACTGAAGCTGCTTGTTCTTGGCAGCTCACAGGGAGCATACCATCCCTTGTGGAGCCAATGTTATCACATGAAGTTTTCATGGGTCATATGTAGTTGTTGTTAAGACCTAAGTCTACACCTCTTCCTTGTCTCTCTCTTTTTCACATACCTTACTAGAATATTTTCCTCTTCTAGTTTATAAATTCAAGCTAGTCAAGTATGTTGTATGCACAGGGAAAAACCATGAGAAAAATGCAGCATTCAGAGAAGTCCATTTTGGGCTTGAAATACAAGAAAACTGACAGGTTCAATTTTCAATGGTGGAGATCCCATGTGCAGTTCATATTAACGACTCTTGTGCATTCATAGTTTCAAAGTCGCACAAGGATTAACAACCAGACAGAAGCCCAGAAGTGTTGAAGTCCCGAAGTGACGAGAGACTGCCACATCAACCGGTAGAAATTCACTTTAGACGATATTCATGCCCGTGTTCAAAATCTCCCGAATCCTGAGGTGTCGAAGTAACGACAGACTGCCACATCAACCGGGAGAAAGTCACTTCGGACGATATTCATGGCTATGTTCAAAATATCCCGAATCTTGAAGTACCTAAGTAACGAGAGACTACCACGACAACTAGGAGAAAGTTACTTCGAGATATTTTCATGCTCTACATCTTGAAGTCCCAAAGAGCCGAAGTCCCAAAGTGATGTCAGGCTTCCACATCACTTTGGGCCCTATCACTCTACAGGTTTTTTTCAACTCAACACATGGTGCTCATCCATCAGTAGTTGTGACATCATATAGCGTCAGGATGCCACGTCACTCTGGGTGTTATTCATGCTTCACAATCCAAAACTCCTGAAGCCCAAAGTGTCGAAGTGTCGAAGACACTTGGCACTCATCCGTCAAGACTTGTGGCACTCATCCGTGGAGACAAGTGGCTTCCATATGGCCTTGACATGTGGCACTTGGTGCATACCCCCTTGGGACTACGTGACCTCCCGGTCTTCGATCTTCAACTCCTGAGTCAGATTGACTCTTTGGGTCCCTCAACAATCCCTGAACACTCAACACACAAGAAGGCCCCTTTTTCCCCCAAGTGACCATGGATATGACCGCAGGTCTATCCCTTCACGATTTGGACTTGGGGGATATCTCGAGCTCTACTTCCAGTTCTTCCCGAAGCAATATTCTCTGAATATTCAGACTTCCGCCACATGTCTCTTCGGATTTGATGGTTCCACTATAGTTTAGGTTTCACAACTTTGCGAAACTCTAGTTCTCTTGTCCATGAACCTACGAAACTCTGAATCTTGGATTCCTTGATCCACTGCGACATGCTTTCCTCGCGATCAACGACTGGGATCAATTCCCGAATTCAGGATTTGGACTTCACAGTCTTTCTTTCACCAAACCTTCAAACTTCCCAAACTCCAAAGTGTCGATATGTCTTACGACTGAATCCCATGTAGTTCTCCCAGATCTGATGGCCTGGAATCGTTCACCTCCCTTCAGAACGAATCTTGTCCATTGACTTTGGTGAAAATCTCAGGGGTTCTCCTCCTTGAAGAGTTTTCACCACTTTCTCTCCTGATCTTAACTTCCTTTCCTTCTTCGTTCTTCAGAACATTTTCTTCGACACTTAGTCAAAATTTGGATCTGCGTGCACTCTGCAACATATTTTCCTCCACAACCCAACTTCTCTTTGTGGATGATTTCGTGCTCTTTGTGACCATTCTCCAACCACTTCTATCTCTTATGACTAAAGTTGCACTACTCCACCTGATCTTATGAGTTTGAGAACACTGTCACGCACTCCTTGTGGACGCCAATGCACTCCTTGCACACATAAGTTTCGCTCTACCTCTCCTGAGCTTCAATTCGAACTAGACTCGGTCATGCACTCCTTGCGGATGTTATGCACACCTTGCACTCGCTCATAGAAGAAAAAAAATTGAAACTTGTTCACTCTCCACAGTGACTCATATATTCAACCCTGTAAATGCATTCATGGATACAAGAACAAGGAATAACATAGAATTGAAAACAAACAAAAATCTACCATTGACTCATTCAAATATACACAATAATAACACACATTTGGGACAATATTCCTCTGCTATATTCATTCAACAATCATATACATAGATTCATACACTGTTCTTCAACACTCCTTAACATATATAATAGATTCAACCACTGATTAACTATATTCTATCAGCAACCTCTTCTTGGTGAAAATACAAAACTTTATACAAGAGGGTCCTTCGAGATTTTCCCTCCAACTACTCTAGGATATCCTATCGAGATTAAATGCTATCAACTACATGACATCTATTACAATAAATATTGAGTTAGACAGAAAAGAGTGGGTGCTCTAGATCTGTGCTGCAATCCTTCACATTAAAGAAAAATACACCCCCCCATCGATTTTACGTAATGGCTCAGCCTCCGATCATTAAATATGTTCAAAAATCAAAATCTTTGTTATATATTACATTAATACACAAATATTTGGAATTCAAAATATTCCAAAATATGTGGTAGTGCGCCCAGTTGTCTTTCGCTTTTTCTTTGTTGGCGATGCTCTTGCATCAAAACTCATTCCAGGTCATTTGGTTGCGTCATTCTCCCATTTCCATGTGACATGTGTCATCCTTCTTTCCATGACATGTCAGCATAATGACGTCAGGCCACCACGTCAGATTCAGGAGACCGTACTCCAGAAGGTATTCCTGCTGAACATTCAAAGCTCCCAAATGCCAAAATTGGCTCCATATCTAAACATTGTTAAAAGGATTATGGAGTTGGCAGACAGATAAATTTTAGTAGGAGCACTAAATAGAAGGGTTTCCCATATCACAGATTGCAACAGATCGACGACCACACTTCATTGCGGGGACGAAACATGCTCGAATGTTACAATTCTAGAGCGTTCCCAAAATCTAAACCATGGTATAGAGAAAGATGTACGTGGAAGTTGGTGGTGGATTGCGGGGGTCGGATTGATGTAGATCCAAACTTGCCTTTACAACTTTTACAATCACATGCTTATATAGGGTCCAATTCGAGAGCAGTGCATGGAAACATAAACTAGCCATTACAGTGAGAGGTTTTGAATTCATTTCTTCCTCTTGACTTTGATGATTTGGAGGGAGTTAAAGTGTAACATACCCGGCCGGGTACGCTACCTGCAAGCCCACCCTTGGACTTCTTTCTCATGTTGAGCTTCTTTATTTATTAAGGATGCATAAGATAACATATTTAACAACATGCACAACAATATCCAACAAGCATGCAAGATCTAAAGATTATGTTAAATGATAATTAAATATACACAGCGGAAATACATTCATATACATTGTTATAACCCTATGTTTCATAGGATCAACTGGTGACTAGAAAATTTTACTCTTGATGTAATTTGGTTGTAAATAATATTTCATTTTGCAAATTATTTTCAAAAGAAAGAAAGAAAAGAATAAATAAAGAATAAATAAAGAAAAGAAAAAGAAAGAAAAAAGAAAGAATAAAGAAAGAAAAGAAAAAGAATAAAAGAGGGCATAAAAGAAAAATGGATAAGGCCCCATGCAATAATAATGACTTGATCCATACAGTTTAACCATGGTCAAGTCTTTTTGAATTTATGCTGATAGGATTAGTGAATAAAACTTTGCTAAACTGTTTAGTCTTGGCCAAGTAGATAGGTTAGTTAGTGATTAAATTTGATCAAACTGTTTAAACTTGATCAAATAGCCCCAGGATAGAGTAAGTTTTATCCCAACAATTTAATCTAGGTTAAAATTGTTAGGTAAATAGGTTATAACATAGGTTAGCTGGTTTTCCTTCAATAAAACAAGCATGATGTTGGATGAGATTCATTATTTTGATGTTAGAAGGTTGTGTTCTAATCCATTGGTGGAAGAATGAAAGAAAATAGCGCAAAAAACCCACAAATCCATGCTATCCTAAGTTTCTGCAGTGCAATATGATTCACACCCCATGATTAAAGAGTGCACCGAGATATACGACTGAGAAAATGATGCTCAGATCAATGGTCAACAAGTAATATCGGACCTCCCCGACCATTCTACCTTTAATGGCGGGGGGGGGGGTTCGAGTTGGTGGTATTTCCCAGTAGGCCCCATCCTAACATGTCACCATTCTATTAACTCAAACCCCCCTTGCTCTAAACCAGCTACCGCCTACCCCCCTCCTCTGAGTAAACCGCCATACTAGTTTCTCATACCACCGTTGTCTCGTGACATCATAATCCACTACCACCACCGTCCCCTGATGTCACACTCCACTTCCACCTCCCACAAGTCATGTCTCATTATATTGCCAGCATATTCCCCTCCAATCACTCGTTGCACGTCAGATCTCATTCACCTATCATCCAATCACTGCTTTCCACATCACCCTCGCTCACTCGTCACCCATCCTTTAATGTCCACCTCATACTCGAGTTATCCATTGGCTAATTAGTATAGGCTAACATATCCGTTAGCCTGCTGACCTATTCCCTGTGCCTCCAATGGATAATCGTTTGCCTCAATAATCTCGTTCGTTTTCGCCATTCTTCCATTTTTCATGATACAGACAGCTCTGAAATCACTATTCCCTGCGTTCTTTCCTTCCACAACCTCCATTAATTCCTGAAATCTACAGTCAGCGTCATCCCCTGTTAAAATTTCATAGTCATCATTTGAATTAATGGTGCCAAAGTCCAAACAATCGAAAATAGATGAAAATCCTTTCCTTCCGCCTCTAGTCGACATCGACCGAATCCCTTTGTCCGACAAAGATTACCTGATTTCCGAGCCCAAATGTGAATTTGATTTCGTTGAGCTACATTTGTGGTTCAAAGACACTTTCTTAGACCAGAGTGACGATATTAGACTCTGGGAGTCCAATCTCCCACGATACATGTTTCCCCAAATTCATCATTTCCCCGAATTCGCTCTCAAGTGCCAGGCTCATTACCTTCGCGATCAGAGAACTATTGTTTCGTCCTCTGGAGAGACCCTGTTCGCTGTCACACCCAAAGACATCAACCAGATGATGCAAATAACCAAATCCGAATCCTTTTCTCCTTTTACCATTGAGATCCTAACTGAAATGTATTAAAAGTTGTATTTTCCTCGAAGAGCACAAATCTTTGAACTTTTCCTCCTTGAGAGTACCCCATTACCCAAAACAAATCCCCCATATCAGTCATCGATTTTATCAGTAAAAATAAATCAAATTATCTCCTCTCTTTGTAGCCTACTTGGATACTACTCGGATGAGTGGGTAGATGAGCCAATCTTGGGTTATCTGTCTATTTTCTCTACTGAGGAAATCTCCACAGTATAGTTTGACTACAACAGTTTTCTAGCCAAGAATATTCACGAGAAACTGTTCAAATTTCCCATAGAAGGCATGTTCTAGTATTCTTCAATACTGACATACTTGTTTGTAATTTTCCATACATACAAATTCATGTTTTCCATGCAGAAGCTAGATCAGAATGGAAAACTACTTCTGGTCACATCTTGGACGTCACTGCTGAGAAGGAACTCACCAGATTTCACCTTCAATCAGTTCATAAATCAGTTCTACCATCCAGTGGTAAGTATGCTCAACGACCGACGAGAGCCAAGGATAAACGAAGAAACCCAGTGAATTTTACACCTCTCAGACCTCGCCAAGACTGGAGAAGGGTACTTGTACCCGAACCACACAAAGATTAAAATTTATGGATGCGAGCTAGCTCCCTACAAATTGCCCAGATATTTCCCCGTTCGTATTTTCTCCTTGGAATATATTAGGAAAATGATTAACTCAGATGATGTTCATTATGTAGCCTTCAAGAAGAAAGAACAATTGAGGATCAAGGGACAGATATGACCTTTCATATGTAACATCCGAGCTGCAGGGGCAATGGCCGATAATCTTTTGAAGGAGATGAAGTTCAACATCAATTTTTCGTGGCAATATGATCCCTGCGAAATTATCACAGAAACTAGGTTGAAGAATAAAATCTCTCCATACGCTCATGTTCCCAAACCTGAAATTGAGAAGTTAATGAATCTGAGAGAGTGGGAAGTGAACACTTTGGAAGACTCAGAAAAACAACCTCCTTCAGCCAGTGTTTCACAAATCATTACTCCACAAGTACCAGCAGAGAAGAGGCCCAGAAAGGAAGTCTCTCCATTAGTCACTAAAGTCTCAGCAGAGGATTTCTGGGTTTACAGGAAAAATCCTAAGATCAGTCATACCCCTGACAGATCTAGAGGAGAAGAGAATCAGTTTACTACAATAGTAGAGGGAGAAAATTAACCATTGTTTTCGAGCAGTCAACAAATGATGTCTACCTCTTCATCAAAGAAGAAGACTGACACCATCTTGACGACTCAGCCATCACAAGGATCTACAAGACTAAGTATTTTTGAAAAATACAATCTCATTAAGAAGAAGAATGAGATGCTGACCAACAACACCTATGCCCAATTCTAGAAGAAATCATCAACAACACAACATAGACTGCTCTCTGATTTTGATACTGAAAAGGGGAGAATTCATATGGATTTCTTGCAGGCACAGGTGCCTCAACCAAAGGAATTTTCTGACAATAAAAGGTCAACTTTCGAGTTTGATGTTGCATATCTACATCCAACTGACCAGATGGACTTGCACAGACAAATCAAAGAAATGATTTTCTCAACAATGGAAAACACTTCCACAACTACTGCAAAGTTACAGGTGTCTTTGAACAATGTTCAGACTCAACTAAAGCTGGAGAAAGTGTCATCTTTTGCAAAGGACAACAAGATCAAATATTTAGAAGAGTTGGTACTTTAAATTGGGTACGACCCCTCCAATGTGAAAGTAGTTGAAGAACTCCTAAAGAAAAAGAATGCTGACATAACATCCTTGAGGAAACAATTAAAATTTCCACCTACTGAAGACTCACAGGCCAAACAGATGGCCGAGACAGAAGGCCAAAAGGAAGAAATGCTAAAGTTAATCATGGAATAGAACGCACAGATCAAGGAGATGGAAGTTGAATTGGAAAGGTTATTAAAGGAAAAGGAACAAACATAGCCCATGGAAGTCATTCCATTGAGTGTAGTTCCCCTCATAGGAGTTAGCACAACGACAACATCAACACCTACCACAACAAAACTTCCATTAGTTGCCCCAATGACAGTTCTAGGGACATCCGAAGATCTAGCAAAGTCAATGGAGGAGATGACCCTACAAGGAGAAGAAATTAAAAAAATGCATGATGAAATAGAGAATCTAAAGAAACTTAAATCCTCCTTCCAGGAAAGTTACAATAGTCAGAGACATACATCAGAAAAACTTAAGCAGGAAATACAACAGCTGCAAAAGAAAACAGTTGTGGAAAAAACACTAACAGAAGCCAAAGAGAACATTTGGATGGATATCTCAAAATCCATGGCGGAAATTTGGCCACTCATGCAGATCATGTTCGAGCAACACGAATTGGTGTTAAGGAGTAGGAAGGCCATTGACAAGACAAAGGGAGAGTTGGGGGAGATGCCCACAGAGGCGAATGAAATCATCAGGTTTCTAAATTCGAAGACAAGTATGAGCTGGAAAGTCTAGAAATTGAGGATAGGACTGAGACTATCCTTGAGGTCAAGAAATTTCTGACCAAGAGAGGACTAATGTTACAATTGGAGGAGAGAACCCAGAACATGGATATCGGAGTTCATATATTTTTCAGCAAGATTGATGCTTTGCAAAAGAAAGGTCATCCTAGCTTACTGATTTTAAATGACAAGCTGATGACTTTGTCTGACTACAAGCAGAATATTGCCATGGTGGAAAAGGATAGCTCCAAGTTTTCAAGAATATAGGGTAGCATAACCGGAAATGCATTTTTAGAGACTCTGCAATTGGATCTCAATATCCAACATGAAATCAAGTATATTTTCATCACCAAGCCAGCTTTCTCCAAATATACAGAGATGGACGAAGTTTACAGAAGGTTACTGAAAGTCACCATTCCCAATCAAAAGAGATGGGAGCATCTGTGCACTCTGATTGAGTGAGTGACGAGGTATACAATCCAAGTCATCATGCAGAATAGTCCAAGTCAAGTTGATGACTCGCCAACAACCTTCCCCAAAATCAACACAAAGAATTCGACAGATCATTAACAGTTCCTACAATTTTGTATTTTGTTATCTACTTAGTTAGCTTTGGATTTTTCCACGTCCTGATCATTAATTACAGGATCGATTGTAATATTTTCTATATATATACTTCAAAATTTGAAGTATTGAGGGTTGATCTTTACGCCCAAGCAAGCTATAAGCACTGTAATCTTTCTCAAGAGATCTACCGGTAATAACAAGGATGTTTCACAAGATTCCTGCGTGTTAACTGTTGGTGATGTTTACTCCTCTTTGTTGAATGGTTTTTCTATCTTTGTAATCATTTATGTTTTCTATATCTGATCATTTAAAAGAAGTTAAAGTTGCATAATTTATCTTCGTATACTCTATTTTCTGGCTTTTAAAGATCTAAGTGTTTGTCTTCTGGTGTTATGATAAAGAAATTCTTAAGTGCTTCTTTATTTTAACTGATTATATCATCTTTTTTGCTATCCATCATTTTAAATCTAAAGGATGGAATAGTTGCACTATCCTGCCC
>ML837615.1:0-20723 GCA_009831015.1 Picea engelmannii | reverse complement strand
TAATAAAAGACGACGACAGTCCAAACAACGATGGAGGGGTTTTCACACTTTCAGTTGTGAAAACTGAATCGAAACCAAATTGCAATTGTCGCAAAAATGAAACAAATGTCTAGTTGAAAAATGCGACGATGACTTGTCGTTTATAAGACAATTAGGTGTAGGAATCTTTTTTAAGGGCAATTAAAAAAATAATTGGCTGCCAACAGATCTCAAGTTTGACATATCTTTTGAACACATCCTTTTTATAACAAAATTCGACAGCTTTGTAAGTGAAACAATTTTAGATCAAACCATCCTACAACCGAGGACCCTTGAAATACTTTCTCCCAGGGCAGACATTGATCAACGATTTCTTTAGGAATTTGACTAGTTAGAAGACCTAGTAGCAAATCTTGATCAAGCCTTAGACAAAGCTCACTTCCAACAGTTAGTCAATATTTCTTCCTTAACTATTGTTGCAGCTTTTGTTAAACCTAAACCATCTCACTTTGTTCATTCCAACCCTTCATCTTCCACAACTTCTGTCACTTCCCCTCCAATCACACAAGTTGTTGTTAAGCCTCCTCCACCAACCATGGGAGAAAGATATGCTCCATTAGTGTTGGCCGCTCCTTTACATGCCATGACTAAGGAATATCAAACCATACTTCCTCAGTTTGATGGTACTAGTCCTCTGAATGCACAACAACATGTTGATAAGATGAATGATTATTTTGATTTGCAGGAGTTGATGAGGCAGACGTCCAGATGAGACTTTTTGCATAGAGTCTGACCAGGGATGTTAAAAAATGGTTCAAATCTTTACGTACTGCTATGGTATTGGACCTTGCTACTTTCCAATGGATTTTTCTCGACAGATGGGAGGTAAAGAAAAATCCTCTCTAGATCTTGTCAGAATATGAGAATATCAGAAGGAACCAAGGAGAGACAGTGTAGGATTACTGCACTCGTTTCAACAATCTTTACAATGAAATTCCAGCTGATATCAAACCACCTAAAGGTTTGGAATTAATAAAATTCCCCAATGGATTTTACCTTGATATGTCATATCAGCTAAGGGAAAGAAATTCTGCTACTTTGGAAGACATGCAGAAAAGTGTCATAAGCGTGGAAGCAAATATTTTAGTTAGAAGAGCCAGGCAGAGAATAGAAAGAAGGGTCATGATTAAAGAAGAGCCTTACACTTCCTCTTCATATGCTAAGCTAGATTCCCTATCCCGAGCTATGGAGAGAATGAGTGAGAGAGTTACTATAGCCGACATAAATCCACCTAGGGAAAACCAAGCTTCTCCTCAAATTCAGAATCTGAACTTCAGAAGAAATCCCACCCAGATTAGGCAGAGAGATCCTAGAGATCAAAGAGAACAGAGGGGGCCTGATCAGCAGATGAGGCCACCCCTTCAGGAAAATTACACTGATGAAAGTGAGGAGATAATCGAAGAATTGGATGACACTCATATAAACCTCATGGGCATCAATGATGATGAATCCATTTTTCTCACTTAGGAAGAGCAAGAGATCTTTCTCCTTTCACAAACAGAGGTAAATGAGGAAGTAGAGGAAATAAAACAACAGACCGTTTAAAATTCTATAATGGAGGTCCACAGGAAGTATAACTTGAGAAGCAAGAGGACAAATGACAATCCTCCAAAGAAGGCTGCTAAAACAAAGAAGGCTGCTGAAACGAAGAGAATAGTTGAGACCAAGAAAACCTCAGAAACTTCTCCCAAGAAAGTCCATGAGAGGAATAATTCCAAATGTCTTGCAAAAAGAGGCCCTGCAATTTTACAAAGATCAAATCAGACTAAGGTTTCATCAACTAGTCAACCAAGTAATTCTTCCCATAGGACTCTGATGGATAAACCAAAAGTGCAGAGCCTAAGCAAAGCTTCCACTACTTTCAGTCTTGAAGGGGAACTAGCTAAATTGAACATTCACATTCCCCTTTTCGAGATGATGAGAAAGAATGCTTACAGGTTGCAGGTGATTAAAGCATTAAGCATCGAACCAGAGATAGGTACAAAATCCCTGAATGTCGGATCAACCAATCAATCAGTCACGATAAATCATACTGATGATCAACCTGAGCTCCTGTTTGTCCCTGAAGTTGATGGTCGAACTGATAATGGTATTGTTCCCCCTTTCTACATCAGCCTGAATATCCATGACTCGATCTTACACAACGCTATGCTGGATTCAGACGCCTCTCACAACCTGATGCCCAAAGATTTGATGGAAAAGTTGGGACTTGAGGTCACCAGACCCTACAAGGATTTGCATTCTTTTGACTCTAGCAAGGTCAAATGTATAGGGATAATTAAAGATTTATGCATCACCCTAGCTCAAATCCCAGTGAAAAGTATGGTGATGGATATCGTGGTTGCAGACATTCCCCCGAAATATGGTATGTTGCTATCAAGATCTTGGGGAGCTAAGATGAAAGGAACCTTGCAGCTAGATATGTCTTATGCCACCATCCCATTTTTTGGACAACAAATAAGACTGTACAGAGAGACTCTGATGAAGTATATGGTTCGCAGTCAGGAAAATCCACACAACTACCCACTATACTTTGCACACTTTGATCTTGATTATTTCATTTTGTACAATGATGGTGACTTGGAAGAACAAACTGCTCAACTGGAAGATGATACACCTGATCTGAAAGAAGATAAAGCAATCACTGAGGTAAGAAATATTGCAACTGTAGAAAGTGAGGAATTTCTTATGTATTTTTGGAGCATGGATTTTGATGGAGCTGTGAGCAAGGAGGGAGCTGTAGCTGGAGTTTGGTTGCATAATCACAAATCGAAGTATTCATAGAGCCACTCTTACAAACTTAATTTCCAATGCACTAACAACATAGCTGAGTACGAAGCTTTGATGCTTGGCTTGAAACTACTGAAGAAGGTTGGTGCCAAAGAGATTATGGTAAGGCGTGACTCTGAACTGATTATTAAGAAAATTAAAGGTGAGTATGCAGCTAAACATCCCAGACTTAGATCTTACAGGAATGCCTCTTTGGATGCCTTTCAATGTTTTATAGAAATCGACTTGCAAGTAATGCCCAGGGGACAAAACATACTAGCAGATGGGCTGGATACATCAACAACTACATGAAAAACACCTTTTCGTCCCACTCACCAATACACAGTAGAGGTGAAGTATAGACCAACTAGTCCAAACAACATCAGATACTGGTAGGTATTTGGGAATGACGATAAAATTGAATACTTCCCACAGTGTAAGAATGATTTCGAATGTACAAATATAGACTTAGAGAATGATGATGATAATGCAAATAAATATGTTTTTGAAAACGGCAATGTAAATAAAGTAGATTCAGAGGAATTGAATGAAAATGAAGTAGATTATGGTATTTTACATTTGAAAAACAATGTGTTACCTAGAAGTTTAGTTCCGCTGGAAGACTTGTTTGATTTTAACGATGTAATGAAAAAACCAAAAATTGAAGCTAGTGGTAAAGATGTCGAAGAGTGTAACATAGGAACAGAGGAAAAACCCAAGATTATAAAACTTTCCAAATCTCTACCCCCTGAGAAAAAATGCAAATACATTGAACTGTTTAAGGAATATGTAGATGTGTTTACTTGGGGTTACGAGGATTTAAAATCTTATGACACAAGTATCATACAACATCATATACCAATAACACAATGACACAAACCTTTCAGGCAAAAACTTAGGAGAATCAATTCCAAGTTGCTTCCCCTGATAGAAAAGGAAATAAAAAAATGTATGATGCCAAAATTATAGTCCCCTTGAGATTTTCCAAATGGGTTTCTAATCTGGTTCCTACCGGGAAGAAAACTGGCGAAATCAGGCTTTGCATTGATTTTAGAAATTTGAATAAGGTTTCCCTCAAAGACAATTACCCTTTGCCTAAAATGGACCACATCTTACAAAAGGTAGTTGGGGCCAGTAGGATCTCCTTACTAGATGGTTTCTCAGGTTAGAAACAAGTCCTTGTCCACCCAAATGACCAAAAGAAAACAACATTCACCACACCCTGGGGAACTTTCATGTATGTGAAAATTCCCTTTGGTCTGATGAATGTTGGTGCCACTTTCCAAAGAGCAATGGATATTTCTTTTGTGGATGAACTTGGAAGATTTATAGTCATATATTTTGATGATGTGACTGTCTACTCCAAATCTAACAAGGAACATTTACAACATCTCAAACGAGTGTTTGAGAAGTGCATAAAGTTCGAGATTTCATTGAATCCCAAAAAGACCATTTTCGGTTTAGAGGAAGAAAAGTTGTTGGGCACATAATCTCTAAATATGGAATTAAAATAGACCCCAGCAAAATAGAATCCATCTAGAAAGTGGAACACCCTAGGAACATCAAAGAGTTACAATCATTCATTGGGAAAATAAATTTCCTAAGAAGATTCATACCCAACTTGTCCGAACTTCTTAGGAATATCACAAATATGTTGAAAAAAGACACCAAAATCAGATGGAACACTGAGTCCAAAAAATCATATGAGTAGGTGAAACATGCGCTTACCTGAGCCCCAGTTTTGATTAGCCCAAATTACACCAAATATTTCTTTTTGTTCTCTTTCTCTTCCGAACACACCGTCGCAACAATATTATTACAAAAAAATAAAGAAGGGTACGAACAACCCATAACATTTTTCAAAAAATCTTTGAGATATGTTGCATTGAACTATAACATAATGGAGAAACAAGCTTTTTCCTTGGTAAAGGCCATAAAATATTTCAGATTCTATATTCTCCATTCTCACACAATTGCATATGTTCCAAATGCCATGGTAAAATATATCCCGACTTAGGATAGTCTAGATGGTAGGAGAGGAAAGTGGATTGTGGTTATTCTAGAATATGACATAGAAATAAAACCCACTAAACTGATCAAAGGTCAGGGTTTGGACAAACTAATGGCTGAATCCAATTTTCATTCTCTAGACATTAATTTTTTGGCTGCAGTTGACAAGCAGGAAGAGCATGCGACTCTAAATGTAAAAGAGGTATTCTTAAACTCTCCTTGGTACACAGACCTCATTTTTGTACTTCATAACTTACAATATCCTCTTGGTTTGACTAAGACAAAAGCCATATTTATTAAACTGAAAGCATTGAAATATTGTATTCTAGAAGGAAATCTTTATTGGAAAGACCCTGGAGGTATTTTTCTTAATTGCCTATTGAAGGATGAAGCTGATGGGGTATTGCAAGATTTCCATGCAGGGGACTGTGGCGGTCATCTAAGTTGGAATACCACAGCTAACAAGATTCTCAGAGATGGTTTCTACTGGCCTACATTTTTTGCTGATGTTCATCAGAAAGTCACTTCTTTCCACAAATGCCAGGTTTTCGAAGGTAAAAGGTAGCTTCTGCCTCTCCCCATGAAACCCATCTCAGTTGAAGCTCCATTCCAACAATGGGGTTTAGAATTTATCGGAGAAATACATCCACCCTCCTTGGGCCAACATAAGTGGATCTTCACATCCATAGACTACTTCACGAAGTGGATCGAGGTTGTTCCATGCGGGCAAGCTACTGATTCTGTTATGATTAAATTTTTGGAAACTAATATTTTGTCTTGCTTTGGATGCCCTAGGAAAATTATAGTTGACAATGCAACGACTTTCATATCCAAAAGACTTATAGAGTTTTGTAGCCAATGCCACATTACTTTGGTACACTCAACAACTTATTATCCTCAGGGAAATGGGTTGGTTGAGTCCTCAAACAAAAGTATGGTGAATATCATTAAGAAAACACTACAAGAGAACAATAAGTCCTAGCATAATAAGTTGGTTCATGCACTCTGGGATGATAGACTGAGCACCAAATGATCAATTGGTATGTCCCCATATTAGTTGGTATATGGTACCGAGGCAATGTTTCCTTTTTATTTGGGGGTCCCTGTCATGAAACTGTTGCAGGAAGTACAAGCAGAGCCAAATGATAACCAAAGAAGAATAAATCAAATGATCCAATTGCAGCAGTCCAAATAAGAAGTGTATAACAAGACTTAGGTTATCCAGGAAGGTATCAAAAAGATTTATGAAAAAAGAACTAAAGAGGACGATTTTGAGTTGGGGGATTTGGTGCTGAAATAGGATTCCAGAAATGAGGATAAGGGTAAAAATGGAAAGTTTGATAGTTTATGGAAATGCCCTTACATCATTCAGCCAGTCAGAGGAAATAACACATTTTTTCTCAAAGATAGTGATGGAACAGACCTGCCAGGTGGGCCTATGAATGGGAGGATGCTACAACATTATCTTCCACCCCAATAAAGATCTCATAAATCTATTTCCACTGTACATACCATTTATTTACATACAGGTTGTGTATGGGTGATATTGATCAGATGGTTGAAGCCCGTAGAGAAGGCCCCAAGCCACTGACCAATGCCACCGAATTCTGAAAATAAAGACAAAACAGATATCAGAATAAGCAATGGAGAAAATATTTACAGACATAAGGAAGTAGGTTCTTGTCACCTCACAAGGAGAGCACCATCCCCAGGTGGAGCCACTGTTATAACCCTATGTTTCATAGGATCAACTCGTGACTAGAAAATTTTTACTCTTGATGTAATTTGGTTGTAAATAATATTTCATTTTGTAAATTATTTTCAAAAGAAAGAAAGAAGAAAGAAAAGAAAAAGAAAGAAAAAAGAAAGAATAAAGAAAGAAAAGAAAAAGAATAAAAGAGGGCATAAAAGAAAAATGGATAAGGCCCCATGCAATAATAATGACTTGATCCATACAATTTAACCATGGTCAAGTCTTTTTGAATTTATGCTAATAGGATTAGTGAATAAAGATTGGCTAAACTATTTAATCTTATCCAAGTAGATAGGTTAGTGAATAAACTTGATCAAATAGCCCCAGGATAGAGTAATGTTTAGCCCAACAATCTAATCTGTAAATGTGTTAGATAAATATGTTAGAACATAGGTTAGCTGGTTTTCCTTCAATAAAACAAGCATGATGTTGGATGCGATTTATTATTTTGATGTTAGAAGGTTGTGTTCTAACCTCTTGGTGGCAGAATGAAAGAAAATAGTGCAAACAAACCACAAATCCATGCTATCCTAAGTTTCTGCAGTGCAATATGATTCACGCCCCATGATTAAAGAGTGCACTGAGATCTACGACCGAGAAAATGACGCTCGGATCAACGATCGATAAGTAATATCGTACCCCCCCGACCATTCTACCTTTAATGACGGGGAGGGGTCCGTGTTGGTGGTATTTCCTGACATGCCCCATCGTAATGTGTCACCATTCTGTTAACTCGGATCCCCCTTGCTCTAAACCAGTTATCGCCTTCCCCCCCCCTCCGAGTAAACCGCCATACCAGTTTCTCATACCACCGCTGTCTCATGACATCATACTCCACTACCACCGTCATCCCCTGATATCACACTCCACTTTCACCTCCCACAAGTCATGTCTCATTATATCACCAACATATGCCCCTCCAGTCACCTGTGGCACGTCATATCTCATTCACCTATCATCCAATCACTGCTTTCCACATCACCCTTTCTCACCCATCACCCTTTCTCACCCATCACCCATACTTTAATGTCCACCTCATACCCGAGTTATTCATTGGCTAATTAGTACAGGATAACATATTTGTTAGCCTACTGACCTGTTCCTCATGCCTCCAATGGATACCCATTTTCCCTGATAATCCCATTCTTTTTTTCCATTCTTCCATTTTTCACGATACAGACAGCTCTGAAATCACTATTCCCTGCATTCTTTCCTTCCACAACCTCCATTAATTCCTGAAATCTACAATAGCGTCACCCTCTATTCAAATTTCGCAGGCATCATTTGAAGTGATGTCTCCAAAGTCCAAACAATCGGAAATAGATGAAAATCCTTTCCTTCCGCCTCCAATCGACATCGATCGAATCCCTCTAGCCAACAAAGATTACTTGATTTTTGAGCCCAAATGTGAATTCGATTTCATTGAGCTACATTCGTCGTTCACAGACACTTTGTTAGACCAGAGTGACGATATCGGACTCTGGGAGTCCAATCTCCCACGATACCTGTTTCCCCAAATTCATCATTTCCCCGAATTCGCCCTCAAGTGCCAGGCTCATTACCTTCCTGATCAGAGAGATATTGTTTTGTCCTCTGGAGAGACCCTGTTCACTGTCACACCTAAATCCATTGACCAGATGATGCAAATAACAAGAGCCGAATCCTTTTCTCGTTTTACCATTGAGATCCTAACCGAAATGTATAAAAAGTTGTCTTTTCCCCAAAGAGCGCAAATCTTTGAACTTTTCCTCCCTGAACATACCCCATTACCCAAAGAAAATCCCCCGTATCAGTCATCGATTTTCTCTGTAAAAGGAAATCAAATTATCTCCTCTCTTTGCAGCCTACTTGGATACTACTGGGACGAGTGGGTAGATGAGCCAATATTAGGATATTTGTCTATTTTCTCTACTGAGGAAAGCTCCACAGTACAGTTCGACTACAACAATTTTCTGGTCGAGAATATTCATGAGCAATTGTTCAAATTTCCCATAGAAGGAAGGTTCCAATATTCTTCAATACTGGCATACTTGTTCATATTTTTCTAGACAAACAAATTCTTGTTTTCCATGCAGAAGCTATATTAGAATGGAAAACCACAGATGGTCACATCTTGGACGTCATTGCTGAAATGGAACTCACCATATTTCACCTTCAATCAGTTCATAGATTAGTTCTACCATCCAGTGGTAAGTATGCTCAACGGCCGATGAGAACCAAGGATAAACAAAGAAACCCAATGAATTTTACACCTCTCATACCTCGCCAAGACCGAAGACTAGTACCTATACCAGAACCAAACAAAGATTAGAATTTATGGATGCGAGTTGGCTCCCTACAAATTTCCCAGATATTTGCCTGTGCGTATTTTCACCTACAAATTGCAAATGATTAACTCAGATGATATTCATTCTGTATCCTTCAAGAAGAAACAACAATTGAGAATCTAGGGACAGATAGGACCTTTCATCTGTAACAACCGAGTTGTAGGGGAAATAGCCAATAAGATTTTGAAGGAGATGAAGTTGAACATCAGTTTTTCGTGGAAATATGATCCCTACGGCATTATCGCAAAAACCAGGATGAAGAATAAAATATCTCCTTACGCTCATGTTCCCAAACCTGAAATTGAGAAGTTCATGAATCAAACAGAGTGGGAAGTGAACACTTTGGAATACTAAGAACAACATCCTCCTTCATCCAGTGTTTCACAAATCATTACTCCATAGGTACCAACAGAGAAGAGGCCCAGAAAGGAAGTCTCCCTGTCAATCACTGAAGTCTCAGTAGAGGATTTCTGGGTTTACAGGAAAAATCCCAAGATCAGTCATACCCCTAACAGATCTAGAGGAGAAGAGACTCGGTGTACTACAATAGTAGAGGGAGAAAATTCACCATTGTTTTCAAGAAGTCAACAAACAATGTCTACCTCTTCATCAAATAAGTAGACTGACACCATATTGACCCCTTACCCATCACAAGGATCTGTAGGACTAAGTATTTTTTTAAAATACAATCTGATTAAGAAGAAGAATGAGATGCTGACCAACAACACCTATGCCCAATTCTGGAAGAAAACATCAACAACACAACATAGACTGCTCTCCACCTTTGATACTGAAAAGGGGAGAATGCATATGTCTTTTTTGCAGGCACAGTTGCCTCAACCAAAGGAAATTTCTGACTACAAAAGTTCAAATTTTGAGTTTGATGTTGCAGATGTACATCCAGTTGACTAGATGGACTTGCACAGACAAATTGGAGAAATGATTTTCTCAACATTGGCAAACATTTCCACAACTGCTTCAAAGTTACAAGTGTCTCTGAACAATGTTCAGACTCAACTAAATCTAGAGAAAGTGTTATCCTTTGCAAAGGACAACATGATCAAATATTTAGAAGAGATGGTACTGAAAATTGGGTACGAGCCCTCCAATGTGAAAGTAGATGAAGAAATGCTGAAGAAAAAGAATGATAACATATCATCATTGAGGAAACAATTAAAATTGCTAGCTACTGAAGACTCACAGGCCACAACAAAAACTTCCATTAGCTTCCCCAATGACAATTCTAGGGACATCTGAAGCTCTATCAAAGTCAATGGAAGAGATGACCCTACAAGGAGCATAAATTAAAAAATTGCATCATGAAATAGAGAATCTACAGAAACTTAAATCCTCCTTCCAAGCAAGTTACAATACTGAGAGGCATACATAAGAAAAACTTAAGCAGGAAATACAACAGTTTCAAAAGAAAACAGTTGTGGGAAAAACACTAGCAGAAGCCAGAGAGAACATTTGGATGGATATCTAAAAATCCATGGAGGAAATTTGGCCACTCATGCAGATCATGTTCGAGCAACACAAATTGGTGTTAAGGAGTAGGAAGGCCATTTACAGGACAAAGGAAGAGCTGGGGGAGATGCCCACAGAGGCGAATGAAATCATCAGGTTTCTAAATTCGAAGACTAAGGATGAGCTGGAAATTATGGAAATTGAGGATAGGACTAAGACTATCCTCGAGGTCAAGAAAGTTTTGACCAAGAGAGGACTAACGTTACAATTGGAGGAGAAAACCTAGAACATGGATATCGGAGTTCATATATTTTTCAGCAAGATTGATGCTTTGCAAAAGAAAGGTCTTCCTAGCTTACTAGTTTTAAATGACAAGCTGATGACTTTGCCCGACTACAAGAAAAATATTTCCATGGTGGAAAAGGATAGCTCCAAGTTTTCAGGAATACATGGTAGAATAACCGACAAGGCATTTTTAGAGACTCTGCAATTGGATCTCAATATCCAACATGAAATCAAGTATATTTTCATCACCAAGCCAACTTTCGCCAAATATATAGAGATGGATGAAGTTTACAGAAGGTTACTGAAAGTCACCATTCCCAGTCAAAAGAGATGGGAGGATCTGTGCACTATGATCGAGTGAGTGATGAGGTGTACAATCCAAGTCAACATGCAGAACAATCCAAGTCAAGTTGATGACTCACCAACAACCTTCCCCAAAATCAACACAAAGAATCCGACATATCATTAGCAGTTCCTACAATTTTGTATTTTGTTATCTAGTTAGTTAGCTTTGGATTTTTCCATGTCCTAATCATTAATGACAGGATCGATTGTAATATTTTCTATATATACTTCAAAATTCGAAGTATTGAGGGTTGATATTTATGCCCAAGCAAGCTGTAAGCACCGTAATATTTCTCAAGAGATCTACCAGTAATAAAAAGGATGTTTCACAAGATTCCTACATGTTAACTGTTGGTGATGTTTACTCCTCTTCGTTGAATGGTTTTTCTGTCTTCGTAATCATTTATGTTTTCTATATCTGATCATTTAAAAGAAGTTAAAGTTGCAGAATTTATCTTCGTATACTCTGTTTTCTGGCTTTTAAAGACCTAAGTGTTTGTCTTCTGATGTTATGTTAAAGAAATTCTTAAATGCTTCTTTATTTTCACTGATTATCTCATATTTTCTTCTATCCATCATTTTAACTCTAAAGGATCAAACAGTTGCATTATCCTACCCTGTGAAAAGACCTTATAAAATCTGTTCTTTGGTCTCAAACTTTATAAAACATACCCCATAGCCCAATGGACGCGTAAGAAATATTTCAACCATTTTATTAAACAAACAACACAATCTTATTTATTTAACTAGACTAATATATGAAGCCTGAAACATAGTTAAATCTTACAGAGAGATCCCTCTCTGAAACTGGCAGGTATAGATCCTAGTTTCGAAGTGGTTGGATAAATTTACCTCTGATATATTTCTTCTACCTGCTGACAACCTCTGGGAATTTACAGAGCGATAACATACATGTAAATGAAAATTAAACTAGGAAACAAAATACATTCATAAACAAATAGTAATATCATGACAGAGAGCACTTATCTTTATGAAAGATGACATTGACTGGCTGCAGACAAAGGACGTTCCACCCAACCATAGACACCGCTGCTCTACATTCCAACAACAGTGTCACCCCCGAGCCAGGGCTATGAATCCACAAGGATGGTTCCAGAGTGTAATTGGGTTCCCAAACCAGTTAGCTCTCAAGCTCTCATAGGTTTCCTGACACCCACAACAATCCAAGTACCCAACTCTCTTCTACCCAGCCTGTTCCACCCTAGAGAATGGACCTCCACCCTTCTCTGCCATGCAGTCCCTCAGGCAGTCCTTCTCCTTCTTGTCTGGGCTTCCAGCACAGCTGGTCCAAAATCTCAATGATGGAACTCTTAGGACTCATAGTTGTGAGAAAAACATGGTACATGCCAATGCATTTCAGACATGTAGGCCCCGGGTCACGACTGGATCACAAAATTGACCACTACAACCAACTATCTCGCGGCTAAGTTCTTCAACAACTTTGTTTTCTTTTCCAAGCCAAGACGCAGGTGATGATGGATCAATGGACAAGTTAGGGGGGGGTGCATGGGAGTTCATGAGGGAATAATGAGTGAGGGAACGGTAAATCAATGAACAAGTCAACAGTCCAACCCCCCCATCAGACCGGAGGCAGGTTTAAGTAACCTCGTGGGGAAAAAAAGAACCTCCTAGCCTTCCCCAAGAAGTTTACGTAACCAATCCCCTCCCTTAGACAAAAAGGGAAATAAGAAAAAATAGAAATAAACACTTAGTCCCTCAAGCTCCCTCTCTTGTGGAATCATAACCCCCTATAACTCTAGTCCTTGTCCATCTAGCACCCAACAATGTATTTATTATTATTAATGATCAAGACATTACATTTCTTGGGCATATTGGCCCTTCAATAATTGTTTGGGCAATCTGGCCTCTCAACATTGTAAAAATACATTATTTAAAACGGGGGTTCAAAAACCTAGGGTGTTACATCCCCGCCCCCTTATTTTGGCATTGTCCTCAGTGCATATACAAAACATAGATCAAAATATCAAATTTATTCAAAAAAGATGTGTGTACTCTGCCTGCATGGCATCTTCATGCTCCCAGGTAGAATTTTCAAGACCATAGCAGGTCCACTGAACTTTTATCAGTTCTATAACTCGATTCTGGAGCATTTTTACTTTTCTGTCCAACACTTGCACTGGCTAAACGTGAAATTCTCCCTTTGTCTCTACCTGAATTAGATGCCAATCAATAACATGGTTAGTATCATGTACATATTTCTTTAGTAAAGATACATTAAATACATTATGCACATTCATGGAAGCAGGCAATGCAAGCATGTATGCAACCAACCCTATTCTGTCCAATATTTCGAATGGACCACAGAATCTGGCTGCCATCTTTGTACAACTACCCAATTTCAAATATATTTTCTTGGTCTTCACTTTCAAAAGTACATACTCCCCTACTTTAAATTATCTAACTTTCCTGTTCTTGTTTGCATAAAATTTTTGTCTATCCCGAGCTGCCTTTAAATTCTGCTTAATCTTGACCACCTGGTCTTCCATGTCCTTGAGCAATTCCGGCCCAAGTACCATTCTATCTGTTGGGTTGTCCCAACTCACTAGAGTATTTCATTTCCTACCATACAATGTTTCAAATGGGCTCATTTTCAATGAAGCTTGATACCCATTGTTATATGCAAACTCAACCAAGTGTAAGTAATCTTCCCACTTAGATGGCTTAACCATCACATACATTCTCAACATGTCCTTAATTATTCGATTGACCCTCTTTGTTTTCCCATATGTCTGGGGATGATATTTTGTGATAAGTTTTATATTTGTGCCAAATAATTTAAACAATCCCCTCCAGAAATTGGAGGTAAAATTCGTATCTCTGTTCGAGACAATTTTTCTAGGTATCCCATGCAACCTAGCAATTTCCTTCATTAAAATTTCTGCAATATTAGTTGTTGTATGCGTTGTCTTCACATGCAAAAAATGAGCAGCCTTTGTTAATTTTTCAACCACCACCATGATTGAATCATGTTTCTTATTCTTTCTAGGTAATCCTGTGATGAAATCCATGGTGATCACTTCCCATTTATTCTCTGGAATTGGCAATGGTTGCAGCAAACCCGCTGGGTTCCTATGATCAACCTTCACCTTATGACATTCCATATGTCTAGTGATGTAATCAACAAAACCCTTCTTAATTCCCAGCCAAAAGAACTGGCTTCTTACTGCTGTAATTTTTTTCTGGTAATTGGGATGTCCAACATAAGGAACATCATGCATTTCCTTTAGTACCAAATTCCTCATTTCTCCAGAACTAGGAAGATAGATTCTATTTTTATGCATGAGGAATCCATATTCCTTTATCTCATACTCCTTTATTTTTTGTTGTACATCTCCTTTCTATAAGTTTTCCTTTACCTATAGGTAATGATGATCTGTAACAAGACCATCTAAATTTATGCTCTTCAAGTCTGATTGATGCATACTGACAGCAGTAGCATGCATGATATGCACTCTCCTACTAAGTGCATCAACAAATTTATTCTCCTTTCCCTTGATATGCTTGATATCGAAGTCATATTCACTTAAAAATTCCATCCATCTTGTTTGCCTGGCATTCAAGGTCGACTATTTGAAAATATATTTCAAACCAACGTGGTCTGTCCTTAATTCCAATTTCTTCCCCGTGAGATAATGCCTCCACATCCTCAAGGCGTGAACAATGGCAATAAGTTCCAAGTCACACGTGGAATAATTCCTCTCATGTTCCTTAAGCTTTCTGGACTCATATCCAATGACATGTCCATTATGTGTGAGGACTCCCCAAGTCCTTCCTTACAAGCATCTGTACATACCACAAAAATTTCATTTGGGTCGACAATCTTTAACACATGCACACTAGTAAGTAATTCCTTCTACAGATTAAAATTATTTTCACACTTGAGTGTCCATTCAAGTTTAGTTCCCTTCTTTTTCAAAGAGGTGATGGGGTGAGCAATCTTAGAGAACCTACTATGAACCTTCTTTAGTAGTCGACTAATCCCATAAAAGATCTGATGTTTGGCACATTTCTGGGTGTTGGCTATCCTCTAATGGCTTCAATCTTCTCTGGATATACTACTATGCCCTGCTTTGAAATAATGTATCCAAAGTAATGGATCTGCTTTTGATAAAAATAAAACTTACTCAACTTGGCGTACAATTGATTTTATATCAGTACTTGCAATACCAATCTCAAGTGATGTTCATGATCCTCTTCAGACTTAGAATATATAGGTATGTCATCCAGGAATACTATGACAAACTTGTCCAAATAATTTCTGGATATGCCATTCATTAAGCACATGAAGACAGCTAGTGCATTGGTTAGTCCAAAAGGCACCACTACAAATTCATAATTCCCATACCTGGTCCTAAAGGCCGTCTTATGAATGTATTCTTCCTTGATTCTTACCTAATGGTATAATATTTGAAAATATCTTTTCTCCTCTTAGCTGATCAAAGAGGTCATCAATTCAGGGTAGCAGATACTTGTTCTTTACAGTGTACCTGTTCAGTTGTCGTAAGTCAATACATAGCCTCAAGGTTCCATCCTTATTTTTGACAAAAATTACTAGTGCTCCCCAAGGTGAAACACTTGGACATAGGTACCCTTTCCTCAACAATTCCTCCAACTGCATTTGTAATTCTTTTAGCTCTGGTGTGCTTATTCTGTAAGGTGTTTTTGACACCGGGGCAGCTCCTAGCACTAAATCAATTGAGAAATCTATCTCCCTTCTTGGTGGAAATTCGGGTATTTCTTGGAATACATCTTCAAATTCCTGTAGCACCAAGAAATATTCAAGGCTTAGCCCCTTTGTATCAAGTTTCTCCTCCACATGGGCTGCATACAGTTGAAATCCTTTTGTAAAACACCTTTTCAGTTGTAAGGCCAAAATCTCCCTTATAGAGATGGGTCTTGGAACTCCTTTCACAGTGATCTATTTTCCATTTCCATCAAGACATGTAAATGTCTTGCTATGAAAATATAGGACAACATGATGCTCATCCAACCAATCCATCCCAATCAGAATATCATAAGACCCCAATAGTATGATGTTTAGATCCGTACTAGTATTCACGCCATTAAGACTTATGGAACAACTTCTGACCATATCATGGATTCTTCTTTTGGTTCCAATGGCTAACTGAACCAAACTTGTTTTTCCAAGTTTAATTTTCTCCAAATGTAATCTATCCACTATCTTAGGGTCAATGTAACAATGGCTTGCTCCTGAATCAATCAAAATAGAAACATGCTGATTTATGATCTTACCTTCCACCTCGATCAGATTGGACTGGTAATCGTTGTTCGATCATTTAAAGCTGCATAGATTCTCCCCATATATTTGATTGTTGTAGACTCTTGGATGTTGTGCACAATCTTTGCCCTGTACTTTCTGTATGGGAAATTGGTGGTCTTCGCCTTTTACCAAGGAGTCTTCCTTCTTGAAATCCTCCTTAGCATACTGATCTTGATGATTTCTATTAGACTCATTCCTATTGAAGGGAGGTTTGAATCCTTTCCTCCTTTGATCAAACTTCACATTCTTCTTTTCCTTCCAATATTTCTGCAAGGATTCTCTTCCTTGGCCTTGCTCATACAAGTATTTATCCTTCTTGATGGCCTAATTTAAGGTTTTGGTTCATCATACTTGATCTTTTCCTTATAGAAGGTTAGCAATCCACTTATAAATCTATGTATTTTCACTTTCTCATCACCAATGAACCTGACATACTTTAACAATCCCAAGAACTTATTCTCATATTCTTCCATAGTCATGCTTCCCAACATGAGTTCAAATAACTTCTGCATTTTCTTGTCATAGAAATGCTCTGAGAGGTACTCCTTCTGGAAGTACCTCTTGAACTGTTTCCAAGTGATCCTAATTTCATTAACATGTTCCACTTTCTTCAGTTGGTCCCACCACACTACAACTTTCCCATGTAAATGGTAGATGGAAATCTTGGCTTCTAGGTTTGATGAATAGTTATGAAACTGAAAATATCTCCAGAGCCCAAGCAACCATGCTTCGACATCATCTTCCCTTTCTCTTTCACCATCAAAGGAAGGTGGCTTGAGATTCCTCATCTCTTCTTGAAAACTATATATCTCTTGATTCCTTCTCTGGTGTTTGACAGGAGACACTTTTGGGCTGCTTATGGGATCATCCGATGCATAAAAATTCCTTCCTGAGTAAGGAGGTGAGTGGTGTCCATGAGATCTGGTAGAACTTCTAGAATAACCATCTCTTCGACAAGCATCTCCTCTTTCCTGACACATACCTTCTTCCTCTTGTATTGAGTTTGATTCCTTCTTTGTTTGCTTCTGCAATTGATTTAAACTCTGTAACACTCGAGCATTTATCTGACTTTTCTCTCTCATCACTCTCTCGTTGTCTACTTTTTAGCTCTGCACTTCCATCTTCAAGCTTCTTACTATTTCTATCAACATTTCCTGTTCTCCTTTTTCCTTGCATCTATTGGACTATGTCTCTGCATTACTGATTCTAGTATTTTGGCCTTCAGCCTCCTTTTCATGACTAGAGGCTCCCTCGCCTTCTCCCATTTCCTCAATACACATCCTGAGATGATGCGCTTAAGCCTATTAATTTTTCAAAATGTGCAAGTGACCATTTTGTTAGAATTATGCATATGATAGATAAAATTGCCAAATCATGTTACAAGTCTCTTTCTTGTTTATGGAGAAAATATCCCCATTCTCCGAAAATAACAGTGTCCTGTTATCCCTGGCTGATACAGAGTTCACCCCGTTCAGGTGCTTCCTTCAAACCACCTCCCAGGTGACCAAGACTAGAAACTGCGGCTAAATCCTCCCTTAGCACTTTTCTGTCTCAGAGAAAACCAGTTCGGCCCTTAGCCTTCCTTCCTCAGCTCTCAACCTGCATATGACCAAGAACATGACCCTGCGGTTAGCTGAAAAAAATGCTTGTACAGAGCTTCGGGACTTCGAATATTTTAGCTAGGACCAAATCAACGGTCCTCTTCCTTTTTCACAATCAACGATTGAGATCTTCTTCAGGACTCTGCGCTTCAGGAGTCTCAACTTTTCTTGTTTGCCTCCTCCCGGTACACATTTACCGGGGGTTCCTGATCTGCCGACAGGTGTCCTCCCACAGATCAACGATTTTGAATCATTTCAGCATTTCGGGCTTCAAAAGTTTCAAACTTCCCTCCTGCACTTTATCCTAGAGTGCTTTTTACCCATAGTCGATGATCCCTCAACGTGTGTCCTCTGGAATTGATGATGGATATATACTCCAGCCTTCAGGAGTTTTCGACCCAACCATATTGTCACCTCCTTCCCTTCTAGAGTGCCTGATCTTCTGGACTGCACGATTTGTCACGATGTGGTGAAATTTTGGAAGCGGACATGTGGCCCAATCAGGCAGGTGACACATGTCACGTTCTAATCGACTTTTCAATGTTCAAAATGCCCAAAAATTACTAACACATGGCACACATCCCATGTGTCGACGTCATCCCCGATGAAATCATCATGCCTTATCACTTTGACTCTTCGAGCTTCAAGGCTTCCAGAGTTTTCAACTAGCCCACTTCCAATTCTCCCAAACTCTAAATTCCCGAAATGGGTAATCTGTCGCCACGTGTCCTCCTGGATTGGATGACCAAGTTTCACTCCGAGTCTTCACCCAGATTCCACGGATCTGCTCCACATGGCCTCCTCAATCTGACAACTATGATTTCTTCGGGGCTCCAAACTTTGGAGATCTCAAACTTCAACCTTTTTCCTTGAAAATATTTTTATCCGAAGTTCACGATCTTCTGATGCGTGTCCCCTATGGATCGATGACCACAATTCCTTCGGGACTCCCGACTCTAGAAATATAAAGTTTCAAACTTATTTGGCCCCACTATCTTTTATCCGAAGTCATGGATCTGGTGACATGTGGCTCTTTGCAGATCAATGGATGATATCTTCTCATATGATCGGACAGTTGAGGTTTTATTCGAGTCTCTAGCTCTCTGGGCTTCAGGAGTCTCAAAACTCAACTGAAAATCTCTTGAACGGGTTCCTCCAAAGTTACTAATCTACTGACACTTAACCTCTGGGTGATCGTTGGTTAGGATCTAATTCAGATGATCCGACAATCAATGTTTACTTCGGGTCTTCGGCTCTCCGGGCTTTGAGAGTCTCAAATATCAACTTATCCTCACTTGAACTTTCCTGGAGTTCTTTCACCTAGAGCACGCGATTGGTTGACGCGTGTCCTCCTATGGATTGACGGTTCCCAGCTACTTCAGCTATTTAGAGTTTCGATGTTCTAGATCTACCTATCACATCGTTTCATGCCTTTCAATTTTTGGGGGCATGCATTGGCGGTTTGGAGTAACCCTCTTTTTGCCCCGCAATTCTCCTGATGCTGACACGTAACCCCCCCAGAAAACCGTGGTTTGGATTGCGGGACCGCCTTGGGAAATTATGTCTCGTTCAACTCAGTTCCCTGTAATGCTTGTTGGCCGTTGATCTCTCTCTCCAATGGGATCTGACAATCGCGACCATAACCTTTCTTCCTTTTCATCGGACGACCCTTGTTTACCTATCCTTCGATCCAACGATCCTGGATCTCCCTGATCCTACTGTGGCGATCGTTCCTGAATTAAAAAGGAACGTTCGTGATCCTTCGAACCCTCATAGAGGTTCTATGACGTTATTTCTCTTGCATAACATTTGCAATGCCATTCCTCCTGAGCTTTTCAACTTCACGGTCAGAGTTTGATCTCGACCACGAGATTCTGACCAACAGACCCAACCCATACCTGCCCAATGTTTCAACCAGAATCTCTAATACCAATCTGTAACATACCAAGCCACCCATAGGCTAGGTACGCTACCTGCAAGCTCACCCTTCGACTTATTTCTCATGCTGAGCTTCTTTATTTATTAAGGATGCATAAGATAACATATTTAATGACATGCACAACAATATCCAGCAAGCATGCAAGATCTAAATATTATGTTAAATGATAATTAAATATACACAATGGAAATACATTCATATACATGTAAATGAAAATTAAACTACACAACGGTATACATTCATACACAGATAATAATATCACGACAGAGAGAACTTGTCTTTATGAATTACGACATCGAATGGCTGCAGACCAAGGATGTTCCATCCAACCGTAGACACCGCTGCTCTAAATTCCAACAATAGTGTCACCCCCGAGCCAGGGCTATGAATCCACAAGGATGGTTCTAGAGTGTAATTGGGTTCCTAAACCAGTCAGATATCAAGCTCTCATAGGTTTCCCGACACCCACAACAATCCAAGTACCTAGCTTTCTTCTACCCAGCCTGTGCCACCTGAGAGAATGTACCTCCACCCTTCTTTGCCAAGCAGTCCCTGAAGTAGTCCTTCTCCTTCCTGCCAGGGATTCCAGCACAACTGGTCCAGAATCTCAATGCTGCAACTCTCAGGACTCGCAGTTGTGAGCAAAACAGGGCACGGGCCAATGAATTTCAGACATGCAAACCCTAGGTCACAACTGGATCACACCAGCGACCACTGCAACAAACTATGCAATGGATAAGTTCTTCAACAACTCCATTTTTATTTCCAAGCCAAGACGCAAGTGATGATGGATCAATGGACGAGTCAGGGAGGGTGCATGGGACTACGTTTATGGGAGTGCATGCATGGGAGTTCGTGAGGGAAT
>ML837614.1:60111-72648 GCA_009831015.1 Picea engelmannii | reverse complement strand
ACAAGACGTCACCTAGGAGAGCTAGATGTTACCTTGAGCATGTGGCAGTGTGATGAGGTTATTGGCACGTGTGACATCTTGGAGGAGCCCTAGAAGGGATAACGTCTGACTTCTGGATGTTGGATATGCCCAAAAAAGGGCCAACGTCTCCCTCAGAAGGGCTTGACGTCCCACCTTTTGCTCATTTTGTGTCTTTTATTTAGAAGTTAATGTAAAAACAGTGTAAATTTTATAGTCATCCTTGTCAATTGTTTTAATGACCTATTCTATAAATTAAAGGTCATGGATTGGTATATATTGAGGATGTTTTTCCCTCATTTGAGCATAACACAACTCACTCTCTTGTGAGATCTCAATACTTGCGACCTAATTGGGTATTTTTGGTGTTTTAAGTGAGGCGCTACTCTTGGAGGAGGATTTCTCTTGGCATTTATGGCATTTCTCTCATGGAAGGTTTACAACTAGGGTTTTCATGTGCTTTTCTTCATGATATGTAAGTGTTTGTCCTGCAAAACTTCTTGATTGAATGGTTGTAGGTTAGTATTCTTGCATTTGCTTATAAATTGTTGATTTTAAAACCCTAGGTAACAAGCACACAAGTAGGTCATTGCTATATGTCCCCTTGTAGAGAAATAAGTTTTCAGCCATTTAAAGAAGAAGATATAGCCTAGCCATTGCTACACTTTTCTTTCTTTTTTCTGAGCTAGCGTTGAAGTTATAGGTTGAAAAGAGGAGATGCCCTAGGCCTAGCTGAACTACACCTAGGGTTTTACCTTCTAGGGTTTGAAGGCCTTGCCTTTGCAACACCTTCTCCCTTAAATTTATACTTTGAAGCTAGTTGTTTTGCGAAGTTTATTTAGAGAAGGAGGAAAGAGCACGAGGCCTTGCTTAAGAAACACCGGAGAGAGCCTATTTCCCCTAGAATATTGATTCTAGGGCCCTGCCATTACAACACCATAGAACCCTGCCTTCCAGTCTCTAAGTTTTTAATCCTCCTGAGACTTTTTGCCCTTTCTTTTGACTCCATTTACCCTAAGGCACTGGTAATATCTCAAACATTGAGTTTCTAGTGTACAAAACCATCTTTCAAACTTTTATTTTTGAAACCCTAACTAACCCTAACACTGCTAACCTAGGTTGATGTCATACTTGTCGCAACAAGCTTTATGACTAATAATAAGCAATTAAATGATGACGTCAAGCATTTATTGAATAATTGTTGATTGAAAATACTGTTGTCTTGGTCATTTTTTTGTATATATTGATCAATTGGTGATCTTTCATAGGCTAATTAGCAAAACGTTGACTTCATCTTATCTACTACATTGCTTATTGAATTAAATCATATAGTTAAGAAGTACTAACCCTTTGAGTTATAGCCTGCAAATATACATATTGTGTTGTTATTATCTTGTTCCGGGCAGGTGTTTTCAACAGGGACTTCACTTCTTTATTGGTTGATTAGATGGACTATCTGATACTGGTGGTAACCTGTGAGGAGGGAAATATTAACACTTGACCTTGTATCCATTGCTTTTTCAAACCCCAGGTTATCAGGGACATCTCCCCTGGTCTAACCTCCCTAAATAGAAAGAATCTCCCCATCGAGGTGACATTGGGTGGGGAAGGTTCCTGTTACGCTAGTTTTTCCTCTATCCTATAGCCTGTGACCTAAAATACAAACAGCGCGACAACATTTTGGTGCTGTTGCTGGGGAAAACTGAGTCAATCTTCCTGAATGAAAAATCCTTTGATGACTTGCCTCAAAGACCTTTCTCTTACAATCTTACCTGGCGACTCCACTAAGACTTTATTCCCCTATTCTTTGATAGTTTCAGGAAAACTATCTGGCGACTCCATGATGACCCATAGCGGAAAATTATATTCAAATCTCACTACTATGGCAACCACCACTCTAACAAACCCTGTGCCTCCCACCAATCCAAATCCTCACAAATGGTGTCACTCAGAGAGTTTCAACTTCTTTGACTTTAGCAACATCGAAGGTGGATTACATGATTTGCCCACAAATGCAAACTCTTGGCTACCTTTCTTTTCAGGAAAAGGTACCCCTTGAAACTCATATTGGACCCATTTTTGCGACAATGTTGACTTTCATTTGGCCGATCAAGATCACCCTGATGTATTTATGAGGCTCTTTGTGAGTTCTCTTACAAGAGATGCTAAAGTTTGGATTGATGGATGTCCCAAGGGAAGTATAAAAAACATTGAAGAGCTACAAAAAGCCTTTAAAATAAGGTGGTGTGATAGTGAGCATTCACAAGACTCCTTTTCTCAATACCTCAACATTTGCAAAGGACCTTGTGAAATTATAAGAGACTTTAGTGATTGGTTCAACCTTTTCCTTAAAAAGATCCAGTTAAAGGTGGGCTCATAACAAGCCATTATCGATCACTTCTTGTCCTCCTTAGAAGGAACCTTGCAATTCAACGTTAAGGACCGGTCACCAACAACTTTAGAAGAAGCACAAAACATGGCCTTTCAAATTGAAAGAAATCTTGATTTTGATGACTACATTCAGCAACAAAACCTGAATTGCGAACTATGGGATCTAGGTAATGAACCTATGGAAAAACCTAAACCTGCAAGCATCCTCCAGATCGAATTAGGTCCCGCCAAAAGGAAATGGAGCCTTTCTCATGAGAGTGTTATCTCTTCCCAAGAACCTCCCTTGAAGAGGGACCATCTGGAGGATGAAGTTGGGGGTGCATCACACATAAACATTGAGCCAAGTCTTCCTAAAGACTTCTCTCTTTTTATTCATCAGGTGGGACACCCTGTTTCTAAAACTTGTGAGTTCAAACCCTTTTATGTCTCCCTCCGGGTCAAATATTTTTGCCTCCACAACTGTCTCCTGCACCCAAGAGACAAAACCAATATAATGACAGAAGAATCTATGCAACAATTGGGCCTGAAAATCTCACAAGAAAATACCAGATATAATTTTGCAAAAGGAATCATCAACAATCTGGAGGTGGCCTTTGACTCGTGTCCCAACGCTCGTTTCTTGATGAATGTGGTCGTCGTGAATGATATTAATAATTTTGGGATTATCCTCCGCAATGACCTTATTGAGTACTTGAATGGAAGCATTCACAAAGAGCAGTCCAGAGCCATCATTCCTCATCCTGAAGGAGGATTTTTCACCATCTACAATGAGCCCTTTGTTGGATCACCAGTTGAAAACCCCGATGAGATAGATGATAAACTTTTATGCATCAATAGTGGTCTAAATGATTGGGTAATTCAGGAAGGGAAGTTGGAAATGGACACAGTTGAAGAAACAGAAGGAATCTGGACCTTGGAATTCGATGGCTCACACTCAAGCTTTGGATCAGGCACTGGAGTAGTTTTAACAGCTCCATCAGGTGAGGTCTTCTATCATTCATATAGGCTGGAATTTCGTTGCACCAACAATGCGGCTGAATATGAAGCTTTGATTATGGGACTTAATCTTGCAATCGACAAAGGCGTTACAATCTTGGAAGTGAAAGGTGACTCAGATCTCATCGTGTCGCAAGTTTTAATGAGATTTGCCACTAAGAATGAGACTTTAAAAAAGTATCGAGATGTAGCTCAGACTCTTTCAAAATCTTTCAGAAAGATATCAATTGAAGTTGTTCCTCGGGAAGAAAACCATGTAGCTAATTCTCTGGCTGTCTCAGCTTCCACTTTGCAACCATGCGAAGGACCTCTTCACAACCTGTGCAGAATGGAGGTTTTTTTTAGACCTTCTATCCCCGACAATATAGAGCACTGGTAGGTCTTCGAGGATGACGATCAAATTATCAGATTTATGGAAAATAGCAAAGAATTCACAGATACACAAGTTTCTTTCCTGGCTGTTTCTATGGATTTGGAAATCATCAACCTGCAAAACAATACCTTACCAAAGGGCTGTATTCCTCTAGAGAACCTTTTTGACATGCATGACATTTTCAAGGGAAAAAGAACCAATAAGTAAGCTGAGGAAGCCCTGTAATTCAATATTGTCACCGAGATGGATCTGAGAATGGTCAATATAGGAAAAGGGACTACCGAGAAAGAGAGGAAGGAAATACTGGATCTCATTAGGGAGTTCAGAGACACCTTTGCTTCGAACTATGATGACTTAAAGGCCTATAGAGGGGATGTTATCCAACATGTTATACCCTTGGTAGAAGGAGCCAAGCCATTCCGACAGAAGCTAAGGCATATCAACCTGAAGTTAGCTGGACATATACAAAAGGAACTTCAAAAGATGGTTGACACTGGTATCATAGCCCCAATCAGGTATTCTTCTTGGATGTCAAAATTGGTAGTTGTTCAGAAGAAAAATGGTGATATCAGCCCATGTGTCGATTTCTGCAACCTCAACTAGTTGTCATCAAAGTATAATTATCGCCTCCCAAACATGGAACATTTTCTTCAACGAATCACAGGGGCAGGGATGATGTCTATGCTATATGGTTTCTTGGGATACAACCAAGTTTTACTCAAAAGGGAGGATCAACTCAATACTGCATTCACTACGCCCTAGGGCACGTTTATGTACTTGAGAATGTCGTTTGGCCTCATGAATGTGGGTGCCACCTTTCAGAGAGAAATGGATTTTTCCTTCAGGGACCTTATACAAAAAATCATATAAATTTACCAAGATGACATCACAGTTGTGTCCAATTATAGGAAAGACCATCTCTCCCACCTCAGGATTGTTTTTGAACGGTGTAGGAAGTATGGTATCTCACTAAATCCTAAAAAGTTTGTTTTTGGGATTGACGAGGGAATACTGTTGGGACACGTAGCCTAATCGGGGGGAGTCTCCATCGATCCTGAAAGGGTCTAGTCTATAAAATATGTCTACCCTCCAGCCAACAAGAAATCCCTACAATCTTTTCTTAGAAAAATCAACTTCATCTGCAGATTTGTGCCTAACTTTGTTGAAAGGATAAAACCATTAAGCACTCTGCTGAAAAAGGATGTTTCTTTTAGGTGGGGGAATGAGACTAAAAAATCTTTTGAAGATATCAAAAATTCCATCTCCCAAGGCCCCATCTTGATTAGTCCCGATTTTTTGCGAGATTTCATAATTTTCTCATTTGCATCTCAGGATACTATTGCAAGTGTATTGATGCAGAAGGACGCTAACAACTATGACCATCCCGTAGCCTTTATGAGCAAAGTCCTAAGAGATCCAGAATTGAACTATTCCATCACAGAGAAGCAGGCCTATGCCTTGGTTAAATCCCTCAAACATTTCAGAAACTACATCGGTTACAATAAAATCAAGGTTTATGTCCCGTACCCGGCCGTGAAGGATGTTTTATCACAACAAGACTGTATGGGTACTTGAGGAAAGTGGGCTTTGAAAATCCAGGAGTATGAATTAGAGATAAAACCCACCAAGATAATAAAGGGACAAGGTCTGGCCCAAATGATGACTAAAAGCAATCAGGAAGCCATACAGATGGGTGAGAATGAGGAGGTGAATGTAATAGTCAGTGAACTAGAACATGATGAGTGGTATTCCAACATAGTTTATTATCTAAAGAACTTGTCTTGCCCTGATAATTTGGTAGATTACAAGAGGAGGGCTTTGAGGTTGAAGGCTATGAAGTATTGCTTGACCGAAGATGGACTTGGGTGGAAGAATCCTGATGGCGTTATACTTCGATGCGTAAACAAGTATGAGGCAAAGAAGATCTTGGAGGAATTGCATTCTGGGCATTGTGGTGGACACATTGTTGCACGTACTACTGCCCATAAGATTTTTAGTGCTGGTTATTATTGGCCAAAACTTTTTTCAAATGCTTATCAACACGTTCGATCTTGCCAACCTTGCCAATAATTCACCGGAAAACCAAAACTTCTAGCACAACCTTTGAAACCAGTAGTAGTGGAGGCACCCTTTCAACAATGGGGTCTGGATTTTGTTGGTGAATTCAAAGATAATTCAAATAATGGCTATCGGTGGATCCTGATAGCTACAGATTATTTCACTAGATGGGTTAAATAAATTCCTACAAAGAAGGCCACCGAAGAGGTTGTCATGAACTTCTTAGAAGATTGGATCATAACCAAGTTTGGCATCCCTTCCAAGATCACTACGGATAATGCCAAAGCTTTCAGCTCCTATGCTCTAGTAGAATTTTGTTTCAAATATGGAATTACCCTATCCCATTCCTCAAACTACTACCCACAAGGAAATGGGTTAGCAGAGTCAACCAACAAGAACCTCATGAATATCCTAAAAAGGGTTGTCGAAGAAAATAAGAAATCATGGGATAGTAAAATAAAGTATGCAGTATGGGAAGATCGAATAACAATGAAAACTTCCATGGGGAAAACTCCTTTTGAGTTAGTATATGGACTTGAAGAAAAACTTCCTGTAAACCTCCAAATTCCTATCCTTTGATTTGCACAACAATACGACACAGATGCAGAGGCAATCCAAGGAAGAATAAATCAACTGATAGAATTAGATGAAACACGAAGAAATACCTTGGGTCAAATGACAAGGAACCAAGAGAAGATAAAAAACACTTTTGATTACAAAGCCAAGGAAAGAAGTTTCACCAAAGGAGATGTTGTCCTGCCGTGGGATAAAAGAAAAGAAAATCCTGGCATGCAAAAAAAAATTGACAGCCTGTGGGGAGGCCCTTATAAGATCGAGAGTTGTGCAGGTACAAATTCCTTTAACCTGGAGACAACGGAAGGAGAGATTCTGAAATTACCAGTAAACACTTAACATATCAAGCATTACTACCCCCCAGACACATGACGGTACATGTAAGTATGGATAGGTAGGCATTTTCTGTGTATTATACCATCTGCATTTCATGTTTCTTTCCTCATATGCATTTGATTGTTTTATTTCATATGTATCCATGTTATATTTTGTGGGGTCGCAATACCACCCCACCTCTGTTGTTGATGCATCTTTTCGAGTGTGAGCAGGTCTGCAGGTTTATTCTAGATATGTTGAGGTTCTCATGCACTCTACAGTGAGCAATTGTCACCAAGTTGGAGCCAGATGTTATCCCCGATTTCTAGGGATAACTAGGAGATCATGTCTCGAGGCCCACAGGTCCTAGAAATGGAGTACCGAGAGAAGGATTGACCTGAGCATGGCCCTGGAGGGCCCATCCTTCTTCTTCTTCACTATATTTTTCCTGTCAGCAGCAGCAACATCCATCACCATCGGCTTGGACTTTCATCAGAGAATACTCTTGCTCCATGAGGTAATTGGTCCAGGTATCATGGTATGTGTCATATTTGATCATTATAAATTTCAGATATATGCATCAGGTTCCTTACATTTCTGACAACTGCTTCAAAGTATAAATTTAAGGGTTTGAAGGACTTGCCTTTGCAACACCTTCTCCCTTAAATTTATACTTTGAAGCTAGCCTTTTTGCCAAGTGTATTTAGAGAAGGAGGAAAGAGAACAAGGCCTTTCTTTAGCAACACCAGAGTGAGCCTCTTTCCCCTAAGGTATTGATTCTAGGGCCCTGCCATTGCAGCACCATCGAACCCTACCTTCCAGTCTCTAAGTTTTTAATCCTCCTGAGACTTTGTGCCCTTGCTTTTGACTCCATTTACACTAAGGCACTAGTAATATCTCCAACGTTGAGTTTCTAGTGTACAAAACCATCTCTCAAACTTTAATTTTTGAAACCCTAACTAACCCTAACACTTCTAACCTAGGCTAACGTCATACTTGACGCATCAAGATTTTTGAATGATAATAAGCAATTAAATGATGACGTCAAGAATTTATTGAATAATTGTTGATTGAAAATACTGTTGGCTTGGTCATTTTTTTGTAGATATTGATGAATTGGTGATCTTTCATAGGCTAATTAGCAAAACGTTGACTTCATCTTATCTACTACATTGCTTATTGAATTATATCAAATAGTTAATAAGTACTAACCCTTTGAGTTATAGCCTGCAAATATACATATTGTGTTGTTATTATCTTGTTTTGGGCAGGTGTTTTCAACAGGGACTTCACTTCTTTATTGGTTGATTAGCCGAACTATCTGATACTGGTGGTAACCTGTGAGGAGGGAAATCTTAACACTTGACCTTGTATCCATTACCTTTTCAAACCCCAGGTTACTAGGGATGTCTCCCCTAGGCTAACCTCCCTAAACAGAAAGAACCTCCCCATCGAGGTGACATTGGGTGGGGAAGGTTTCTGTTACGCCAGTTTGTCCTCTATCCTATAGCCTGTGACCTAAAATACAAACTGCATGATAACAGGGCCCTTTAGAGTCTGACTGACTCTCTTAATTCCTCTCGAGAAATTATTTTATCGCTCACTCTGAGTAAAATTCATAGGCCCCTCCTGAGTTATGCCCATGTGATCATTCACCGGCCATGAACTCCATGTTCAACACCCAACTGACATTGGGAATTTTCTCTTTTCTTTTTGGGATACCAGATTTCATGATTTCAGAAATCCCGTTGTTGAGCACCTTACCTCTTCAACATCCGAAACCCAAAATACCAAACTCTGGACTCACCATGCCACTGATTTTCAACTTTTCGCTCTTCGTGATTTCAGTGGTTGTAATGATGTGCAACTCTACCTCTCGACTCCCGGAGTCCCGAAACCCAAATTACCAAAATCCCAAGAAGTCCACTCTATGTCTTGCCACACTTCGCGACTTCGAGACTTCCTTAGCACTAATGTCTCGTCCCTTTGTCAACATGGTCCCTGATATGCCGAATCCCGAAACACTGAAACACTAGTGTTTCGCTTCCAAGAAAAATCAACGGTTGTGATTATTCCCCTTGATCCTATGGTTAGTGTGATTTCATGTACCGAGAATTTGTAAGTCTTATCCCCAAACTCTCTGTCTCCTATACCTTCCAGAATCCGAAATTCCGAAATGCCAAAATGGGTTTCTTCTCCCGGGATTTCGGAACTTGAACCACCTTTCGACAACCCCCTCTATTTCGGGTTTTCGGGTATCGGGAGTTCGAAACTCTCAATCCTAACCTTGGGTCACTATGACCCCCGAATTCCTGAATCCCGATTTTTCAAAATTCTGAAACATACTTCCACAATTTCCTTCGCGTTTCGCGATTTCGGTATTTCTAATGTGGAGTATTCTGCCCCTTGTCAACGAGAATGCTGAAAACCCGAATCCTGAAATGCCGACAAATACTCTATCGCAACCTTTTATTTTGGACTTTCCTCCCAACCGAGTCCCGATCAACCATCCTCGGGACTTCCGAAGCCCCGAATTCTGAAGTTCCAAACTTTCAAACTCATCACTCTTTGACTTCACACACAAAACCTCCTTTCACGTTTCGGGAACTTGATCAGTCAAGGTTTTGTCTTGCACTTCGGATTCCCGAACTTCGAATTCCTAAAATGATCTGTCGGCCTGAATAGGTCATGATTGACGGTCCACATTGACTCTTCCTTTCGAAGGTGGATTTTTCCAACGCTTAACTCCCCTGCAATTTCTGTTGATCCTACAGTCCTCGCTATTTCGGGAGTTCTCTTCTAAGGATTCAGACTGTTCAATCTATTCTCAAAGAACCTTCTGCTCAAATCAAACCTGGAATCCTCCTCTGGGATTTAGCCTCTGCACAACTACTTGTGCTTCCTGTCTTTCTTTTGAATGATTCAAAGGCCCTAACCCTCCTGAACTTCCTTTCACAAACTCAAGTCTCCCATAAGGCTTCTGCATGCACTCCTTGCGACACTTCTTCAAATACTCCCGAATATTTGAATCTCTTGACTCTGTGCAACTATGCAACAACAGTCCTTCAATATCTCAACCTTATTCTATAGGTTCTAAGGTCTCGACCATAAGCATAGAATTTATCATAAAGAGTAAAACAACCATAAGAATATCATTTAGCATATATACACAGAAAGCATTAGAACACCATGAGTTTGAATTCAAAGCTTCATATATTAATCTCAGAACTTCTGTACATGGAGTCTTCTCTTCTACTCTTTGTTTCTCCTCTATGCTAATGTGCTTAATCCTCCTATCTAAATGATACAATCATACAAAGATGAGGGTGTCTATATTTTTTTTCCCTCGAACCCCTAAAACTGTCTAATCTAGAATTTAAATCTACCTACTTTCATTAACTATGCATAAATGCTTCTACATCCTACATATGAGAGAAGATCGCTCAATATCTCTTTACAATATGGAAGTATGCATTCTTAACTATTTCATTAATTTCTACGCATCCAAACTTTCAAAAACATTTCAAAACATTTTTGACATGTGCCAAAATGTGATGGCGTTCATCTCAGCTGTCTTCCGCCTCCAAACTTGCTTGCTACTAACGATGCTCCTGCATCATACTCCCTCGTCTGAAAATTTTCATGGACTCCTATTCATGAGCTCTTGCACGGTCTATCCATGCTTCTGAATTTATTCTTCATTCTCCTAGTTGGCATCTTCAACTAGATGTCCCTTCCATTTGACCAAGTATTCAAAATACTCTTTTCTCTTGGTCCTCTTACTGAATCTCTTGTCAAGTATACTTTCCATCTGTAGCCTTCTAGCTATAGGAATTTGTTTAGTCCATTGAACCTCTGTCTGTTCATTATCTTCTTTATCTCTATAAGTGTACAAATCTGAGATTTTGAATATCAGTGAAATTTCGATCCCATCGGGTAATTCGATCTCATATGCATTTGCACCAAATTTATTCAAGACCTTGCATTGTCCAATCTTCTTCATCTTTAGTTTGTTATATGTTCCCCTTGGGAACCTTTCTTTCCTCAGATGTTCCAGAATCAGACCGTCGACTTCAAATTGAAGTTCTCGCATGTGTTGATCTGCTTTGTGTTTGTATTCTTGATTCAAATTCTACAAACATTCCCTCACTTGGTTATGAAGCTCCTTCATCGCTTCTGCAAAATCCTTTGCACTAGCACTCCTAAGTTCAGTTTGTTCTGAATATTTCAATTCATAAACTCCTCTTGGATGCATTCCATACACAATTTGGAATGGAATCTTCCCTGTTCTTCTGTTGAATGAATCATTGTAAGAAAATTCCTCCTGTGGAAGAATGTGATCCCACCGACTGTGGTGTTCAATCACTAGGCTCCTTAGCAAATCTCCCAAGCTTCGGTTTACAACTTCTGTTTATCCATCCATATGAGGTTGATAAGATGAGATAAATGACAAATTTGTCCCCAGCTTCTTCCATAAAGTCCTCCATAAATGTCCCACGAACTTGGTGTCTCGATCTGAAACTATACTTCTGGGTAAGCCATGAAGTCTGACAACTTCTTTGAAAAACAGGTTCGCAATGTGAGTTACGTCGTTGGTTTTCTGGCATGGTATAAAATGTGCCATCTTTGAAAATCTTTCTACCACCACAAAGATCGAATCAAATTCCCTTCATGTCCTTGGCAACCTCAACACAAAATCCATACACACTGCATCCCATGGCCTTTCAGGTATGGGAAATGGTTGCTATAACCCTGTGTTTTCCCTTTGTGTGCTGACAAATTCTACATATGTCCACAAATATTTTTACATTGGTCGTCATCCCTGGCCAAAAATATGATCCATTTAATTTTGAGAACGTTTTTTCATGACCGAAATGTCCGACCAATCCTCCACTGTGTTTTTCTTTCAACAGATTCTCCCTCATGGAGCATTTTGGAATACATAGTTGATTGCCTCTGAATAATAATCCATCCTGGATCATATATTCAATCCATTGACTTATGTCTCTGAGAATTGGATTCTCATATGCCTCATACGCCTCTTTGAAATCTGGATCATCTCTGTACATGTCCTTGAGATTATCAAAACCCAAAGTTTTGACTCTGAACTCCTGCATAAGAAAACATTTCCTTCTCAAAGCATCAACAACTTTGTTAGCAGTTCCAGAAATATGTTTAATTACAAAAGTAAAATTTTTCATATAGTCAACCCATTTTGCATGCTTTTGGTTCAGCTTTTGTTGTTGAGTCACGAATTGTAAAGCATGATTATTGTTGTACAAAACAAACTCTTTAGGAACCAAATAGTGTCTCCACTTCTTCAGTGCTTGTATGACCGCATAAAATTCCTTGTCATATGTTGAATACTTAATATTTGCTTCATTCATTTTCTCACTGAAGTATGCAATTGGTCTATCATCTTCGCTCAAGACCACTCCAATTGCAAATCCACTAGCATCACATTTGACCTGAAATGTCTTACTGAAATTTGGCAACACCAGAATTGGTTGTTTAGTAATCTTCCTTTTCAACAGATTGAAACTTTTCTCTGCTTCTTGTGTCCAGTGAAAAGATTTATGTCTTTTCTTCACCGTGTCCATCATCGGTGCGCTAATTCCACTGAAATTTCTGATAAACTTCCTGTAGAAACTATCCAATCCATGAAAAGTTCTAACTTCAAATATACTCTTCGGCGATGGCCAATTCTTAATGGCATCCACCTTCTCCGGATCCATTTTCAGCTCACTTGCAGAGATAACAAAACCCAAATAAATGAGTTTTGTCCTTATAAATGTTGATTTCTTCATATTTAT
>ML837614.1:13367-35308 GCA_009831015.1 Picea engelmannii | reverse complement strand
CATATATAGGATCCCTGAGAGAAACATAATCACAAGATACAAAACATTTATCCTGGGAAACCCTCATGGGGGAGAAAAACCATCAAAAAATTCCTTAATATAGCTAGCCAATACAATTCCAAGACAATAAACCAAATAATAGAGAATATACTCCATTGAGAAATGTGCCTCTCTCTTCCATCTCCCAACTACAACTACCAAACTTGTGCATTAAGGGAGGTAATGATTTAGTGATCAAATGATGCATTGAATTCCTTTATTTATACAAACTAGCAGGTGTTGGAAAGGTGTCTCTTCACTGGGTAGGGGCGACTTGTCTTCTTAGTGGTTAGAACCACTTTAATTATCTTGGGGGGTGACTTCTCAATTCACATAACATATTTAGGGTTTGACCAATCCAGAAAAGGGGATTTGGTCAATTACAACGCCCAACATGATCAATCCACAAAATGGGATTGATCTAATGCATAATCACTCAATAATAAATAGAATACTCTTTGGAGTTACAATATTTCAACACTCCCTCTTAACAAGAAGGGTATTCTACAACATCATTAGGAGAGAGACAGGGAAACAACATCAACAACATCTGGAACACTGACTGACATATCTATAAATTATTGGAAGTTTTTCTCGTCATTAATACCATCATCCATAGCAGGGAGAAGGAATGGCATCATGATCATTTTCATCAACATGGATTATTATAACACTAATACATCATCATCATCAATAAAAACATAAGGATGATACAACATCAACAACAATAGCATCACAGTACGAAGGTTGGAGCATCATCAACAATGGCAGCATCACAACATGAAGGATGGAGCATCATCAACATCATCACTAGGATGGAAATATTTAGCATGAAGCTGGCATATCAACAACATCCACACGAAGTTGGAAATATTCAGCATGAGGTTGGCATATCAAAAACATCAGCATGTAGCTGTAAATCTTTGTCATGAGGTTGTCATCAAAACAACATCAAAACGAAGATCAAAATATTCATCACGAGACTGGCATCACAGCACCATCATCACGAAACTGGAAATATTCATCACTATGCTAGAATCAAAACAACATCAGCACGAAGCTGGAAATAATCAGCATGAAGATGTCATCACAACAACATCAGCACAAAGCTAGAAATCTTCAGCACTATATGGAATCACAACAACATCAACAAGAAGATGGAAATATTTAGCACTAGCATGGCATCAACTCTACTCCCCCTTTCGAGAGAGGTCATTTCAGACTACACCTAGTTGATCTTGAAAGTGCTCAAACTTTTCAAGATAGATTCTTGTTCAACACATCTACAACTTGTTCATCTGTGCTAACATACTGGAGCTTTATGGCTCCTCTCTGCACCATATCACTGATGTAATGATATTGGATCTCTATGTGTTTTGATTTTTCATGGAACACAGGGTTCTCTGTCATCTTTATGCAACTTTTTTTATCACATAGGATCATGGTTTCTTCCATATCCAGATCCAATAAACATGTCAACAACTTTAGAAGCCATGTGGATTCACAAATAACGGAACATGAAGCAATGCATTATTCTTCTTTTGTGTTGATAGCAATGCTTTATTGCTTCCTACTCTATCATGAGATCATGGCTAACCCCATACTGAAACAACATCCTAAAGTTCTCTTTCTATCAGAGACACTTCCATCCCAATCTCAATCGGTATAACCACTCAGTCTAAAGTCATGATCTCCATTATAAATGAGACCACAATCTAATGTACCCTTAACGTACCTCATCACATGTTTTGCATAAACAAGGTGAACACGGTTGGGCTCTACCATAAATTAACTCAATGTGTTCACAAAAAAACATATATATGGCCTGGTGTTCATCACATACATCAACGATCCAATGATCTTTCTGTACAATGTAGCATCAATCAATTATGACAAAGTGTCGACTAGGAGCTTCAACTTTGTTTCCATGGGTCTATTCATGGATTTACACTCCAACAAATCAAATATATTCAGTATTTCAACTGCATAATTCCCTTGGTTAAGGAATATCTTCTTTGGGCTCTGCCATACCTCAAGACCTAAGAAATAGTGCATTAGGCCAAGGTCTTTCATCTCAAATTATGCAGCAAGCTTCTTATTACAATCAATTATGAGATTTTCTTCTCCAATTAATAATAAGTCATACACATACATCAACAATATAACAGGCTCATCATTCATAACCTTGAAGTAAAGGTTAGAATCAACTTTACTCTTAGTAAATCCCAAGATCATCAAGAAACTGCTAATCCTTCCATACCAAGATCTAGGATCTTGCTTCAAACCATACAGATCCTTCTTCAATTTACAAACATGAGTCTTCATTTATTCAACTTCAAACCCTTGAGGTTTTTCTATATGCACTTCTTCTTCAATGACACCATTCAAAAAATTTGTTTTCACATCCATCTGGTGTAACTTCCACTTCATCTTAGCTGCAAGAACTATGATGGTTTTGTTTGAAGTGTATCTGGATACAGGAGAAAACATCTCTTCATAGTCAATGCCTTCATTTTGAGAAAATCCATGACCAAAAAAACTTTCTTTATATTTCTCAATACTTCCATCAGTAGCATGTTTTAATTTGAAAATCCATTTGGAAGATACCACATCCTTGCTCTTTGGTCTGGGAACTATTTCCCATACATAATTATTTATAATGGATTGATATTCTTCTATCATGGTATATTCCCATTATTTCTTCTGAATAGATTCTTCAAAGAAAGTAGGATCCTTTTCTAAGATATTAGACATCAAATTCATATACCTATAGAATATCTTGGGTTTCTTGACTTGTCTCATGGTTCCTTCGGGGGCACCATACTTCTCTCCATATTGAATAAGTTCCCTTTCCCAGACTAGATTTATCTTGTGGTAGATCATCATTTGGGGAGGTTCTTGGGATTATATTATGTCATTATATTATAGAGTCTCCTCATCAAGGGAAGTTATGACTTCCCTCACTGGTTCTGCAACTCTGGGAGCCATAGTTTCTTCTTCAAATACTTCTTCAAGATGGAATCTTATTGATTTCTTGAGTGTTGCATATTCATCAAAGGTTACATCCCTATTGATCTCAGTATGATGGTAACCTGTTATATAAAATATGAAGGCCTTGGAGACCTCAAAGTATCCAAAAGATATTCAGTTATTTTTTGAAGGGTCCATCTTGGTGCTCTTCCCTTTTAGAATGTGTACAAATACTGGACAACCAAATATTTTGAGATGGCTTACTTTTGGCTACTTTTCGGAGAACATTTCTTCAGGGGTCTTGAACCCAAGTGCACTATGGGATAATTTGTTCTATACATACGTTGTTGTTCTTGTTGCTTATGCTCATAAGTGCATTAGAAGATCTTGATAATGGATCATTGTCTTCACTGATTCCATTATAGTTTTCTTCTTTCTTTTTGCTACACCATTTTGTTGAGGATTGTAGGGAGTGGTAAGCTCCCTCTTGATTCCAACATCTCTTCAAAATTTTGAAAACTCTTTTGAGGTGTATTCTCCTCCATTATAGGACTTGAGTATCTTGATCTTTCTTTTAGAGAGATTCTCTATCAAGGCTTTGAATTCCTTGAATGAAAACTTCATCTTTTGATTTCAAAAAGTAAACCTGGGTTTTGCGAGAATAGTCATGAATAAAAGGCACATAGTATACATACCCACTAATGGAGGTTGATAGCATTGGGCCACATACATCTGAGTGGATGAGCTCCGATAATCCTTCTTCTTTACTATCTCTCTTCGGGAAAGGATTCTTGATGTTCTTTCCTTGTGCACATTCATTGCACACACCTTCATGGTCAACCTTGAATTTTGGTAGACCTGTGATTGCCTTGCTTACATATGGTAACTCCTTGTAGTTGATGTGAGCTAGTATTCTACGCCAAAGTTGACATGTACTCTCAATGGAATGGGTCAAGGTTTCCTATGAGTGACCCTTTAGCTTATACAAGCCACCTTATTCTTTTCCAATAACAATTGCTTCTTCCATGGTTTTTCCTTTGGGCCACATAAGAACTTATACATTTATGAAGGAAAATTTGAATCCTTTCTTCTCTAAATATGAGATAGAAATTATGTTCTTTTTCAAACTTGGCACATATAGTACATCCTTCATCTTCATTGGTGTCCCTAAATCAAGTTTTTAATTTGATTCTCCTACTCTTTTGATAGGGTATTGATAATCATATCCAACTGTAACTTTCTGGGGAAACTTCTTTTATGTAAGGCAAGAGAGAATGTCTCTTTGACATGTCATGTGCTTGGAAGCACCATTGTATATGAGCCAAGTTTCCTCACCAGGTGACATTGATCCTGAGAGGGCAGAGATTAAGACATAGTCTTCAATCTATTATTTTATCATCTTTGTGGGTGGTTATTCATATTCAATTGTATGGGCATGGTGCCTCTTATTTTTCTTCTTGTATTCTTCTCATATTTTTGGACAAGTTTTATCAATATGTCCCATCTTGTCACAATGGTAATATTTGTAGGATGAGAAATATTTTTCTTTTCTTTGACCTTTTTGAAACTTTTGGAATCTCCTTGGAGGGTGAGATTATTTATGTATGAATTTTTTTTTGGGGTGAGACTCCTTATGAGTTTCTTTCTGGAAGTAATACCTCTTTCCCCCTCCTTTATTATGAGTATCTAGGGCTTGATATTCATCTCTTGATAGTAATTCTTCTCGGTTAGCTACTCTTGTTTCTTCTTGAACACACTCTTCCCAAATACTATCAAAGTTTAATTTCTCCTTTCTCGCTCAAATAGTTTGGATGAATGCATCCCAAGGTATTTTGAGACCATTAAGGGTTTTCATTATAAGTTAGTCTTCATCTAGAGTATCACCAATCGCTTCTATTTCTTCTTTGAATTGTGATACTCTAGAGAAATATTCCTGAATTGTTTCTCCATTATGCATCCTTGTAGTTTTGAGTTGAGTTCTTAGATTCATCTTCTGATTGATGCTATTTCCTTCATACAATCTGGTTAGGGCATCAAACATTTCTTTTAGAGTCTTCTTTGAATCCACTTGAGGAATCAAGTGATATTTAATAGAATATGCAATTATTCTGTTGGCCCTAATTGTGTCATTTTCGTGTTTTTCTTTAGCTGCAACATCGATAGGTTATGGTACATCTTCTTTAATGAATATTGCTAGGTCATTCTCTTCAAGAATGAGTGAAATCCTATACTTATAGGTACAAAATTTATCCACACCTTCTATATTGTCAACAAGGTTATTACTTCCAGACATCTTTACCTGGAGCTAGGAAAATGACCAGAAATTGATTTTGAACTTACGAGGAGCTTTGATTGGCTCAGGTGAGTAGCCTAGTGCATTTAGATTTCAGAAAATCCAAAATTATCCCCTTCAAACTTAACCAACAGAATTTTGGACTGGTACTTCTGGTACTAGTTCTAGTTTCCTGGTTTTCTGGTACTTTTGGTTTTCTGGTACTTCTGGTTTTTTGGTTTTCTGGTACTAGTCAAAACTAGGGTTTCAATTTACAAGAGTTTTATCCACTTAAAAAGTGCGCTGAAAGTGCCAAAGATTTCCCTAGTCTAGGGCACACTTTTCTATATTATTTTTAGGTTGATATTCCTCTTCAACAAAAATCCTTAATTTTCTTGTACTGCAACAATGACATTTTTCTTGATCGAGTGAAAGATTCTCTCTTCAATTTAGCTCTTATACCATGGTAAGGTTTAAGCTATTTTTAGGTTTCTTTTCAATTTAATAGATAACCATAGAATAGATATGACCATTGAGAGAAACACAATCACAATACACACAACATTTATCCCAGGAAACCCTCATGGGGGAGAGAACCCATCCAAAAATTCCTTAATATAGATAGCTAATATAATTCCAAGTGAATAAAACAAACACTAAAGAATATAATCCACTGAGAAATGCACCTATCTCTTCCTTCTTCTCCGAATTGTAGCTACCAAACTTGTGCACTGAGTGAGAGAATGAGTGAATGATCAAATGAGGCATTGGATTCCTTTATTTCTACAGACTGGCAGGTTCTGTAAGGGTGTCTCTTCACTGGGTAGGGCTGACTTGTATTCTTAGTGGTTAAACCCACTTTAATTAGCCCGTGGGTCGATTTCTCAATTTTCATAATATATTTAGGTTTTGACCAATCCACAAAAAGAGATTTGGTGAATTACAATGCCCGAGATGATCAATCCACAAAATGGTATTGATCTAATGAATAATAACTCAATAATAAATAGAATAGTCTTAGTAGTTACAATATTTAAACATGGAGAGAGAGAGAGGAAGAGGTGGGGGAAGGTAGAGGGAGAGAGAGAGAGAGAGAGAGAGAGAGAGAGTGAGTGAGAAAGAGAGGGAGAGGGAGAGGGAGAAGAGGAAGAGAGGGAGAGGGGATGTGAGAGAGACTAGGAAAAGAGGGGAAGGAGGGAGAGAGAGAGGGAGAGGGAGTGTGTGTGAGAGAGAAAGGAAGCGGGAGGGGAGGAGAGGGGGATGGAGAGAGAGAGAGAGAGAGAGAAAGAGACCATTGTTGGTTCTTTAATTGAAAAAGGTTTGTCATTTCCTACGCTCAACTCTTGATGTACTCTCGATGTTATATTGAGGTCTAGGAGGAAATATTTTCTCTTGATCTATCTCTAAGTTAGTCACTTTGTTCATAAGGAGAGATTGAGTTTACAAAATTTCACTTTTCACTTAACCAAACTTCTGGGCTAAGAGTGTTACAAGGTCTTGGATAGGTTGAAAATTGTTCATGGTTCTAGACTTAGTCTCAAATTTGGCATGAGGAGCATGGAAAGGATCTACCTTAGAAGACAAAAATTTATCTTCAATATTAGAAGTACATTCTTGTGCTTCTACAAGAGTCTTTGGAGACTTGCTCCTAAGCATGAATCCAAATTTCCCTTTAAGGGGAATTTGTATATTGGAGAAAGAGAGCACCATCTTTTGGAATATCACCATTAGAAATTTGTTTTAGTAAATTTTCAAATATTGCATCAAATTCATTTACCAATTGATTCTCCTTCTTTTTCATTTCATTAAATTGTGTCAAAAACAACCTACCATCCTTCTTGGTTGCCAAACTATTCATAAAAGAATCATGAAAATATTTTTAGGTCTTAATACTCTTAACAAGAAGGTTATTGTACCACATTCATGCATTTTCAATTAGAGAGGGAGAAAAACTATTCATGACTATATCCTTATAATCATTAGTAATTGAAAGATGACTAAGACATGCATAGAAAGTATCTATATGCTCTTAAGAGGTGTTGACGTTTTTACAAGGAACTTTAGGAAACCGCTTATAAAACTTCTCAGACATAGAATGAGGTTAATCTTGAATTCTATGCATGTCTAAAGGCTTGAAGGCATTGGTAAGCCATGGTTGTAAATTCATTCGAGATAAAGGAGATATTTTTCCAAAAAAAGACATTAATACATGGGAGTTATGAGGAGGTATCCTCTTATAGACCTTGTTAGTATTATCAAATTTTCTATTAGATCTAGGATTATTTTTTTCAACACTTGGGTTCTATTGATGTCAAGTCACCAAATGAGCTTACTAGGAAAGGTTCATCAAAATTGTCATAGGGAAAATGGATTCTTCCCTCAATGGATTCACTATATAAGCACAATGTGTTAGGATTTGATTTATACTCATAACAATAATGTTGAAGAATGGAATTTAGATTTCCAAAAAGAATGACTCAATTCCCCTCGGTAAAAAATCCAAAATGTTATCATAAAACCTAGAACCATTTTGAAAATCCTTTCATAAGGGATAAGACAAGTGCAACATTGGAAGCGTTTCCATTGTGACCTTAGAAAACCACTTCCCTTGTTTTATTGAAGGATGGATCCAACACAATGGAGGCTTCCCTAGAAACCTCAAGGAATCCTATTCGAGTAAGTGATCAATTATGTGGCCTCCTTTATTGGTTACTCAAATATACCACCACTAGGTCAAGGTAATCATGGTAAGTACAAGGTTGTTTAATGAAGAAAATTTCAGATTTGTATATGTGAAGTATATTGGATAATAAATGCTATTAACCAAGTAAAAATAAGTCAAATATATGCTCCAAACACTACAAGTATAGAGAAAATATATGGCTATCCTAAAACTTTCATTGAAAATGATTAGCTACAAATTACAATAATATGTCAGGTTACAACACTAGAGTAATTAGTTCCAATATCATGAGGAAAATGGGATATGATGGAAAAGGGATAGGAAAGGAAGGAAAATGTATTTTGATCCCCATTGTAGCTCAAAAGAGGCCCAATAATGAAGGCTTAGTATTTAGTAGAAAAGAATCCAAAACAAGTGCAGGTGAAACCACTTCCGTGAAGGTAAGAGGATCTCGAAAAGAATTCATGTGGAACAAGCCACTCAAATTTCCTTGTAGAATCTTGGAAGAGGGAAGAAAAGATATGATTATTCATCCATATTCTCTCCAATACTTGGGGTACCGAGTAACCAAGCTATAAATAAGCATCACAAACCGAATAGGTATGGCATAGTTTGTTTTTGTTGCAAGAAAAGGGGTCATAAGGATAACGATTGTTGGAACTCAAGAAGGCCAAGTAGCCCATGTAGGAACTATTGTCATTTTTACATATTGACTAGACATTGGGAGGTCAAATATTGGAGGATTCACTCATAACTCCATCCCAAGAACTGAATATCCATGAATAAAGTTTGGAGACTCAAGGTCAAGGAGAAAAAGGATTTGTTTGCACTTGTAACCCAAGGAGAAACAATTGTCCAACAATCTATTGTAGTAGTGAATTTCAAAGGTATCCCCTATTCATATATTATCTTCCATCCTATGCGAAGATGATTGGATGAGTGAATCAACAAGATGATTGGAGGTCAAATGTCGAGGGTATGATAATTTTTGTATTGGATATTATTTTCATAGAGCTCTTCTCTGTTGGAGGTTTCCTCCTCGAAGAGGCAAGTGAACATTTCTCTAAGTAATCAAAGTGTTATTTCTAGTGTTATTTTATTATCATTTTGGTATTATCATGGTGTTGTTCTGCTTATGTTGTTGTTCATCTACCATTTCTAGCTATTTATTTATGTTATGCATACTTTTTATATCTGGAATATTACAAGTGGTATCAGAGCACATTCCTCGACATAAAATTGTGGGTTAATTTTTTTCAGGGTTAGAGACATATTCCGATGTCTTTAAGCTACACAGATCTGTCGTTATGTATATAAACCTATGGTCGAGGATTCATACACATAGGAAATATAAGTGGTACTTAAGCACACATCTTTTGGCCACCCTTGTAACCCCTGTTGGTACCCCTTCAAGTGGTATCATATCAGACAAAACTTGTATACAAATCGACCTAGATCTCCTGATGCCCTCCATAGATAAAACAATCAGTTGCCTGACTGTTATAGTGCCACTGAGAACAACACTTGGGAAGATACTCTCTAGTACCTGGGTAGTCGGGTAGTATGACTAAGGGTACAATCTAGCCTCCTTAGTTGGTGCCTAAGATATTGGGATAATTACTACTGTTGGACCCTACACGTATATCAAAGAGTTATAGAACAAGGAAAATCCTTGTCTGAAGAAACCTTGAATACCTAAACCTTGGGACAGAAATGAAAACAGAATAGATAATATCTATTGCACCGGAATTGTGTCTCCTACATTCGAGTTGCAAAATTACTATACATTTCTTCCTGTTAAGCATTTGGACATTTCATCTATGTAGTATTCTTCAGATTAGAGTATAACTCCGTAGGAGTAAAAAAAAAAAGTATGGATCCGGTTGGCACCATTATTTGATACCTATTCTGTTGGTTTTCTCTCTTCTCCCTCATTGCAATCATACCTATCATTTCACCCCTAAACCTAAACCCATAGACATAACCCCTCCCTTAGACCCTCCTAAAGTAGAACCTGTCATTTCCCTAAATGCTCTCACTAGCTTCTCTGCTCCCCAAACCCTCAAGCTAATTGGTTACATCAAGCATAGGAAGGTCATAATTCTTTTTGATAGTGGAAGCACCCATAATTTTATTCATTTACACATTGCCCAAGAAACTAATTTATATATCCGTGGAGTCAATAATTTCCAAATCATGACTTCCAATGGTGGGTTAATGAAATGTGCAGGGAATTGTGAAAATGTGCGTCTCCAAATTAGTGACTACCATATGAAATCTCATATGTTTTCTATCGACATGGGTGGTTGTGACATTCTGTTGGGTGCAGAATGGATAAAGAATTTGGGTCCCATTCTCATGGATTTTAAGGAACTAACCATGCAATTAAACCAGGAGGGACAACAATATAAGTTCCAAGGCATTATTGTCAATTCCCCGGAGATCATTAGTTCCCATCGCATAGAAAAGATGCTCAAAAAAGGTCATTCTGGCATTATTTCCAAACTCCATGCCATCCAAGCCACTGAGACACCCTCTAGGTCGCAGGACCTCCAATCCATCCTCTCTAAACATCAAATGGTTTTTTCCACTCCATAGGGACTCCCTCCTTCCCGTGGTTCATGATCATTCCATTCCCCTTGTCCCAGGAAGCCTTCCTCCCAATATCCACCCCTATCGTCACCCCTTTTCCCAAAAAAATTAAAATGAGAAAATGGTTCAAGAACTGCTCAACGCAGGTGTTATCCTCCCTAGTATGAGCCCCTACTCTTCTCCTATGTTCATGGTCCTTAATAAATAAGGTTATTGGCGCATGTTTCATGAATTTCGCACACTCAACAAACTCACCATTAAAGTAAAATTTCCCATTCATGTCATTGATGACCTCTTGGATGAATTGAGTGGTGCCAAGTTCCTTACTAAACTTGATCTTCGTTCGGACTACCACCAGATCCATATGAAAAATGAAGACAGTCCTAATACTGCATTTAGAACTCATGAGGGACACTATGATTTTTTGGTCATGCCCTTTGGCTTGTGTAATGCTCCATCCACTTTCCAAATCATCATGAATAATGTCTTTAGTCCTTTTCTCCATCCTTTTGTGTTAGTATTATTTGATGATATCTTCATCTACAGAAAAACCTGGACAAACCATCTTGATCATGTGGATTGAGTTCTCCATCTACTCTCTCAGAACCAAATTTTCCTCAAACAATCTAAATGTCCTTTTGGCGCCTCAGAAGTAGATTACTTGGTTCATCTTGTTGGCAAGGACGATGCCAGGGTGGATCCTAAAAAGATTGAAGCTATGCAATATTATCCTCACCCAAATAATCTGAAGACCTTGTGGGGATTTATGGGTTTAATAGGTTATTATCACAAGTTTGTTAATAATTATGCAAAGATTTCTACACCTCTCACTACACTCCTTGAAAATAATTCTTTCACTTGGAATCTAGCAGTTTCTCAGGATTTTCAAACCTTGAAGATGGCCATGTGCACCACTATAGTCCTGGCCCTTCCTGATTTCACAAAGACCTTTTTCCTTGAACGTGATTCTTCTAGGGAAGGAATTGGTGTTTTCCTTATGCAAGAGGGTCAACCTTTGGCCTTTAACAACAAACAACTATCCAAGAAAAATTTGGGAAAATCAATCTATGAAAAGGAAATGTTGGCTATTATACATGTCATGGATCGTTGGTGACCTTATCTATTGGGGAAACACTTCCAAATTAAGAAATATCATCAAAGCCTCAAGTATTTTCTGGAACAATGCCTTTCCTCCCGTGAGCAACAAAAAAGGGTGACTAAGCTCTTTGGATATGATTATGAGATTGTTATCGGACTAATAGGTAGGTGCAGACACTAACAGATCTCTCTAGATCCACTTGGATATAGAACAAAACAGGATAGGACATGACTCTTTCCCTAAGTTGTTATCATTGAGCATGCTAATAGGGAGGACCAAGTGACATACCTTTATATCAGTTCCTTAGGTCTCTGTTTCTCCCACTTTGCTCCAATTATCTCATGAGGTCAAGTCTAAGAAAACACAAACCAACCAAAGTGAAGATAGTAAAATGTATTCAAAGTCAACTTATGCATATGATCAAGGAATTACATAATAAAGTAAGAGTGACTTTATGGGAAAGGGACATGCTGTTGTATCATAATAATTGAAAGTAGAAGATACAACCTGATCGCCTTGATGTCGCAAGCTTCCTTTCAGTGACCCTTGGTTCCAACACATGCACTTGCTTCGTACTTGCATGAAGAAGATCTAATTCCTCTTGATAGACCAATTAGAGTCTTCAAGCCTCTGTTCTAGCAGGGTTCTTCACACAATTATTTCACCAATTCTTCAATTAATATTGCTTAACCTTTTCCATGAGAAACATTTCAATATATAGGAGAAGATGAGATGGTTACATGGATAAGGATGATCCCATCAAATCTGAGAAGTCAGTAAAATGAAAACCATACGAATGCCAACTCATTTTCTAGAAGATTCTCTTCTAGAACCCTCGAGACCTCTTCTCCTTTCCAAGATTAAAAACAAGTTCGCACCCTGTGTATGGAGAAAACTACGAGAAGTTCACACCCTAAGTGTAGGTGGCCTGCGAGAATGAGGAATTATCGCACCCTAGGCTATAGTTGGCCTACGAACTCACTTTAAAAGTATGTTTTTGGAAAGAGACAAGGGCCACTTTTCTCAAGAAAAAAGTCCTTGTTGGGAGCTTGCATATACCATTGTTAAGATATCACCCAGATGAACAAAATCATGTGTAACAGAATGCCCCCCAAACTATGAGGCCAGAATCAGTGACAACCAAAATACTTTGTAAACTGCGTGTGTGTATCAGAAACCAGGAGTACACCTAATCAGAAACCTACAAACAACCAAGCATCTGCAGAATATAATACCAGTTCTGAGGTAGGCATTCCCATACTCAAATCACAGATGGACAAAATCATGAACATAGGTCATGGCCACCAATCATACACTGTGGATCCATGTCATCAAAATATACGGCATAGCCACCAAGAATAAATCGTGGATCTATGTGAGAAGACTCAAATTAGGATGACATAGCCACGTGACATACAAAGAGGATCTATGTCTCAGTAATTTATACATACTCCATCACAACCTGGATCAAAAATATTAAACCCAAGGTCTTCAATCCCATCACCTGAAAGTATGAATCTAACCATGTGATTACATGTGTCAAAGTTGAACATGGTAGAAACCACTTGATTACTGGTCATTGATGAAATTGTTAACAAGTTCGAGGGAAATCACCATTAATGTCAATGACTCCCAAGGTACACTGGTACAATCCACCGAATGTGAATAAATGAGTTGAGGTCTAACATTAAAGAGAATGTCCCAATCAGAGGTCAATGATGAAAACCCACTGTCAAAAGTGAGAGAACCTGCCATTGAGGCATGCAATTTCCAAGGTACCAAATGATTTCTAAGTCTTGTTTCTAGATAATGAGATGGAATCGATGGAACAAAACTCGTCACAGGAGGGCCTTGATGTATCCCCCATCAATGACATGAAATGAGTAATAGATTTTGAATATGAAACAGAGTATGATATAGGTTGAAATGGACACAAGGAAGGCTGACACGGAGAGAATGGACAACTGTAGATGGCCGACTTAATAGAGGTTTCGAATGAACTTCTCTTGAACATATGAGCAACACGACCAATGATTTGGCAGCACTGACTCGGAGACGACTCAGGATATGACCTTCTAGCAAGTTGAACGATAGACAAATGGATTTCCCAAACCGGTTTTAGATAATGAATAGGGGGTGTCATGTTCAAGAGCGACACTTACTGCCAAAAAATATGAATACGAAAACACATCCCTTTCCCAAATTTTCCCCCACCATTTCTGGCGAGTAACTCTTTATTTTTACACAAGCTTGAGGAGGATAACATATGCTTGTTGATGTAAGCTCATCCTTCGAATGAGTCACTTGGAGTATGTTTAACGAACCCTAGGAAGGAGTGGCTCAGTCCCATTATGGGTCTTTTGATGTTTGTTTAACGAGTCCAAATATAGAAAACTCAAAGGTTTTTCATGATTATAGAGTTTGTAAAAACACTTAAAAGAGAACTCTCTCAGTTCCTTTTTTGTAAAATAGTTCAACAGGACTGAAAAAGTGATAAACTATCACCCATCGAACATTTTTTTCAGATACTTTTACGAGCATGAACAGAACAAGGTCGCTCGACAATATTTTCAGTTTTATGGAGTGTGAAAAGAGCTTAAAGGATACTCCTTTGGGTTCGTCATTTTTTTGTTACCATCAAGAGTACGAAAAGACGAGAAAAGTATACTCGGTTGTGTTCTCATGTATTTTCGAGCGTGAGAACAAACGAAGACTGAGCTTGAAGTTTTTCTAAAAAATATAAAAGGCATTCGTACATGTGACGAAAAAGAAAAAACATCTATACTCTCTCGTGTGGACTTCAAATTCGTTATATCTCCAAAAAGTCACACTCATAGAGCTATTAGGCATTAGGTTTGATGAATAAAATAATATAAAAATCAACAAAAATGGTAAAAAGTAAACATAAGTGGGTAAAAGGTCTTTTACCATAGATTTTGCCAAGAACTTTGCCCAAAACAACTCCTTTTACCTCAAATTTCATCGCTCGATTGCGGGAAGCATAGGAAACCATTTGGGAACCGTCTCCGTCAACGAGGTAGGCTCTTGATCCCTCATCTTTTCCATGGCTTAGTTTCATTTTCATTGGCAAATTTTAAGGTTTTAAGTTTGTTTTAGGGCTAAAACCTGTGCCCAGGCGTTCTCGCAGTCTAGTCATATGGGACCTACGAGAATGAATGATTCTCGCAGGTGGCCTCAAAGGAACCTGTGAGAATCTCACACTGTGCTCAAGGGGCACCTGCGAGGGCCGCAAAATGAAATTTTACTTTGATTTTTACCCAATGGAAAATATACCAAGGTTTGAAATGAGTTCTTGACTCCTTTCTTATGGTTCTTGTGTGGGCATTTGACCGTCATGATGTTGGAGTGGCGTGAAAGAGACCATGAGGAATATGATGCTATTTCTAGGAATGAACTAGGTACCGTTGCTACCCTTCGAGACTGTGGACTCTTGAAATTATTCTGTATTCCAGGCATAAGGGCCCAAATCAGATTGTTGGAGTACTTGGTGCATATGTGGGACGTGGACCAACAGTTGTTTCATGTGGGAGTCCACACTTTGACCCTAGATATCGAGGATATCTACTTTCTGACAGGGTTATCATGGCATGGGTACCACGCTAGCTTGACCAGTATCCGAGGTGGCAGACTCCCCATAAGTGAGTATTGTCACCAATACTGTGTTCCCAAGGAGGAAAGAAGAAAAGGTAAGGTGGCTATTTGCGGGGTCCAAGACTTGACCCTGTGAACCATATTGTTCACCATAGCATGCATGGCTGGGAGCGCAGCTCCACACATATCTCTTCAGAGCTACTTCCAGTATGCCATAGAGTGTACAAAGCCATAAGTCTTCAATTGGTCGGATGCAGTTCTCTACAGTATGAAGAGGTAGTTGAAAAAATGTAGGAAAGGCGACCTAAAGCAATTCGGGTATGGATCACTTTTGGTGTCCTTCTTTCTTGAGAGGGTCCCCTTGCTAACATTACAGGTTGAGTGGGGTTTACTGGCCCCATAGGATCCAAGGATGCTGAGGTGGTGCAACCTCATGGCCCGACATGTAGCTGCACCTATCATCAAATACAATGATTTCTTCTTTGACTGGTTGCGGCCATAGATGTTGATGGTTGATGACTATGCTTATGTCGGATTGGAATTTCGAGGGGACCCGAATTTAACCCTACCTGAAGATGCTTAGTGGGGCGACCTTAGTAAGAAGTACAGATTTTGTTCTTTTAAATAATTTTGTAATTTTTATCATATAAAATGTTTTTTATGTTTGTTCAAGGACTAATAAAAAATATCCTTTTGATGGCATAGATGTAGGGCCATACTGACCTCCAGGTACATCTCTTATTCAGCGATGAGGAGAGGCGGCTCCAGTTCTACGATGGGATGCTGAAGACTATGAGGCAGTGGAGAAAAACTTGGAGGGGTTGACTACTAACATTCCAGACATGACTATCGGGGAGGTACCTCGACGTTATAAATGACACACTGTGGGTCTGTCAGAGTCTATTAGCCAACTGCTTCATAGGGTTTCCCAGGAAGTCGTGTGTTATCGTGAGCGTCACCCATGATGCTACTTTGTAGAAGCTATGAGATTTAGATTTTGAAATTTTGGTCCTTGGACAAAAAGTTTTTGTAAAAACTTTTGATCGTTATATACATATATACGGTTTCTACCAGCTTATCTTGTGTTGTGTGATACATGTGATGTGATTGGTTTATAAATGGCCCAAATTTCTGTCTAATACATAGTTAGCTAATGCATCAGTTAATGTATTTAGACATCTAGGAATATGTTGATACTCAATATAATCAAAATAATGTTCCAAGAGGTGAATTCGTAAATATACCTGTAATAAAGTAGGACTTCGAATAGCATAGACATTACTTAACTGTAGTACTACTAGCTGCGAATCAAGTCGTACAACCAAGTGATGGATACCAAGCGAAATAGAATCAATCAACAATTCAATAACGATGTTATACTCTGCAATATTGTTGGTCACACTGCCGAGACACACACCTCATAGAGTGATAAGTTCGTTTGTAGGGGCATAAATTGCCCAAGCAGTAGAAGCAAGGTTCTGAGTACTACGACTAGTGACATCAATGAAGCCAATGTGGGGTAGTGAAGAATCCGAAATATGGAAACCAAACACAATGTAACATAAGGGAAAAGACTAGATAATGAAAAAGCATACTATAGTAACACATAAGAAGTATGATACAATAAAATACAAGTACTCATGCACAGGTGATCTTAGGCATAGTACTTCTTTAAGTACAACCCATTTCTGGGTTCACTCAAAGGGATATCGTCGTAATCTACTAACTCGTAATCTCCTTTCTCCAAAACTCGTCTAATGATGTAAGGACCTTGTCACATAGCTTCAAGTTTTCCAGCCCCTAGCACATCCCGATCTTGTTCGTAAAGGAGAACCAGATCACCTTCAAAGAAAACGTGAGGCTTGACATGTTTGTCGTATTGGGATTTGACGCGTTTCTTCTGGGATTCTATGACTAAGGTGGCGTCACACCAAGTTTCATCTAATCGCATGAGATACAACAGATGTTCTTCTTCGGCAGAAGTGTTTGGTAGGAGTTCGACGACTAGTTTTAAGGAGGGTATCTCAGATTCAATCGACAGGATGGCTTCTAGACCATAGACTAACTGAAATTGTATAAACTTGGTAGAAGACTTAACAGATGTCTGGTAAGACCAAAATGTTGAAAACAACATTGTGTTCCAACTCATTTTGTGAATCCCTATCATTCGTCGAAGCATGGTTATGAGAACTTTGTTAATTTCTTCGACATGGCCATTGGCTTGTGGGTAATAGGTGTTGACTTTTCATGGCGAAGACCCAACTTTTCTGTGAGTTTGGACATCATGAAGTTTCTAAAGTGGCTACTGTGATCGGTGACAATAGCCTGGGGAACACCAAAATGGGCTATGATGTGATTGAATATGAATAATGCTGCGGTCTTTCCGGTGTTGTCAAATGTCGGCATCGCCTCGTCCCATTTCATAAAATAGTCTACAGCTACAATAATGTATCCATGCCCCCCGACCGAGTGAGGGTGACATGTCATGAAATCGATACCCCATTTCGTAAATGGATCGACGGAGACTAGAGGGTGAAGAGGAGCGGGATGTGATCGTATTTTATGGTTGTAGGTCTGGCAAGCGTGGCATTTTTGGATGACAATTATGCAATCGTTAAATAAAGAGGGCCAAAAATACCCAGCTCGCAAGATCTTCTGGGCAATAGCATACCCAGAAATATGACCACCACAGGCTCTAGAATGGTATTCATTTAGGTATTTCTTGGCTTCATCAAATGTGAGGCAGCGTCGAGAAAATAAGTCAATCCCACGATGATAGAGAGTATCGCTGAGGATAATATACTGACGGGCTTGGTAGCATATTCAACGATGATTAGTACTAGACAAATTTGGATGGAAAGTATAGGTTTGGAGATATATGATGATATCTCCATACCAAAGATCATCAACACTAATCAGGAAAAGGGATTCATCAGGTAATGAATCGACTGCTACCTTTTCTATCTCAGAGTAGGGAAAGTCGCATATCAACTCGGCAAACACTAAGGATTTATTGCACTTAGCGCATTCGAATTTCAAGTCAAACTCCTGGAGTATCATGATCCATTTGGAGTATTTCCCCCCTAGCAGTTGACAGGTGAGGATGTGCTGCATAGGGTTGCAGTTAGAAATTACCGTAGTCTTGCAAGAGAGGATATAGTGCCGGAAACGTTGAACTACTTGGATGGTTTCCAAGGCCATTTTTTCGACATGTAAATACTTGTTTTTGGTAGGTGTTAGGTTTCAAATAAAGTAATAGATAACATGTTCGTCATAAGAATCATCCTCCTGAACAAGAACCATAGCAATGGTGTAATCCGAGGCCGCGAGGTAGAGGAAATAATTGCGACTATAATCAGGGGGGAAGATAAGTGGAGCACATGTCAGGGCCAGTTTCAGAGCTTTGAAAGATTTGTTTTCTATGGTATCCCATATGAACTCGAACCCCTTTTTGAGTAGTCGTGTAAATCCAAGAGTTATCTAGGCATAGTTTGGGATGAAACGATGAAGAAAATTTCCTTTCCCTTGCAAACTTTGTAACTGGAAAAGCAAAGAAGGAGGAGGGACATTGAGAATCACCTCAACCTTCAGAGGATCTACTCTGATCCCTTGATGTGAAACAATAAAGCCTAGAAGTCGACTGGATTCTATGTAGAAAATTCATTTGTGAGGATTCAAGAATATATGGTAAAACCGACATCAGAGGAAAATGGCTCGGAGGTGTATTGGATAATCGACCCAGTGCATGGAATGAGTGGGTAAGTCATCAAGATATGGCTACATGATATGCTTGATATTATGGAAGGCATAAGACATAGCGTGCTAGAAAGTTGCACCAACGTTTTTTAGACTAAAAGGAAGTTTCCGATAAGCAAAAGTGCCCCAAGGACAAATAAAAGTGGTTTTGTGTTGGTCCTCGGGAACAATATTGATTTGATTATATTCGAAGAAACCATCCATAAGAGAGAATATTTCACTTCCAACGCAATCATCGACAATCTGGTCAACGAAGGGGGTAGGAAAGTTGTCTTTAGGACATGCTTTGTTAATATCCCTATAATCAATGCACACGTGGATTGTGCCTTGTTTCTTGTCGATTGGGACAAGATTGGAAACCCAGTCAGTGAGAGCCACTGGGTAAATAAAGCCGACTTTGAGAAGTTTCTCGACTTCAATCTTGATAACAACTGCTTATGTGGGTGGACCGGACGAAGGCGTTGCCAGACAGGTTTAGCATCTGGGTAAGTATTAATCTCATGTATCACAATTTTGGGGTCAATACCGGACATTTCTTCATAGCTCCAGGCAAAGACGTCACGGAATTATTTGAAAAGTGACTTGGAGGTGACGATTTAGTTAGGGGAACACAAAGCTCCGATATGCACAATTTCGACAATTCCAGGTTTTAAGGATATGTCGAGGGGAATGGTGGGTGAGATATTGCTTAAGTTCCCTTCAAAAAACACATCGTGTGTGGACTCGGGAATAGTGGAAATGATGACAACGGTTGATGGGGTCGAGATCCATTGGTATCTCTCGATGGTGTGTTTTTCCATGAAGAGGATGGAATGATGATGCCCATTATCCCAGGGGGTGTCTTCCATGACATACATAATCATTTCATCTGTGGGAAAAATGATGCGGAACGGATATGGAGATAAATCACCAAGAGAGGGGGTAGAAGGAGTTGTTGATTGAATGGCCTGATAGTTGGATTCGACCAGGCTCAAAGGCATTTCGTTGTCGTAACGAAGATGATCACCAGGGTCGGGTACCATCCATGGGTCATGAGATGCAGGGGTTCCGTGAATAGAGGTGGAGATCATGTTAATCGAAGCGACATACGGATGTGGAACATTAGGTGGTGGGATGGGGAAGGTACGCATTAACAAGGAGTCTTTAAGAAGGCCCACACCGACATTCTCATATCTGCGGGGGGGTTTTTGCAATGAACGGTACATTGCTAGTACACGCATCTAACTTAAAGAAGGCCAATTGGTCGACGGTAATTACCTTTCCTTGATGTGGGAAATGTACAACATGAAAAAGAGTCAACACAATTGCATGCATGGAACCAATCTAGCTACGCCCAAGTGGGAGATTGTAATCGAGAGGAGAATCAAAGACTTCTACTTTGACCTGGACCGTCTTGCCTTCTAACATGATTGGAAGTAAATGGAGGACACTGTAAGGCTTAAAATCAGAGCCATTAAAGGCTTTGAGTGTGTTATGGGATTTAGTCAAAGGGGGAGAGTCGATGGCTTTCCAGCAGGTAATATACATGACACATGTCGAGGCACCCTCGTCGATAACAGTTCTACAATTTTTTTTGTCGGAGACAATAACTTGTATTTGGAATGCAAGTTGAGGGGGTAACCTTGGAATGTGATCTTCCAAGTCAAAAATTATTAAATTCATATCCGTAGGGTCGATTCCACCGATAGCTTTCAACAGTGCCTTCCATTGTGTAGGACAACTTTGAAGGACTTTGAGAGCTGACATCGCGGATGGTTCTTGGGTGAGATCTTCAACAATATTGTAGTTCTGGGCAGCACGGGCATGAGGATTGAAAGATGATTTATGAATGACACCCTTTGGAGGAGGGCGAAGAACTGTGTCGAGGCTCGGTCATTCGAGATGAAGAGGACCATTGGTAGGTTGAGTCATGGGAGATGGTTGGACCAATGAAGGAGGTATAACATCAACCTTCTCTTTATAGGAGGAATAATCTTTGGCTCGAGTGGTAAGTGTGATGTCATTTTTCTTTGAATCTCCTGTACACATTAAGACATAGGATGTATTGGAGGGGGAGGGTTGGTCATGAATGACCAATTGTGCCTATTGTTGAGAAGGGAAAGGTTGTAACAATATGGCGGGAGTGGGTGGTTTCATGGTCCCTTGAAGGAACTTAGTAACTTCGGCTTGCCGTGGACAATCCTTAGTGTAGTGATCATCACCACAGATAAGACAAGGGTATTAGGGTTTGAGCTTATCCCTATCGCCAATAGGTGGTGTTTTGGTTCTCTCTGCATACGAATTTTTTTTTTCCTCCTTATTCTTACCCTTTCCCTTTCTTTATTTGTTTTTATCGGTGGGGGTAGATTGAACAACATTTACCTTAGAAGTCTTGCCGGTGGGAGGGGTAGGAGACAAATCATTTTGAACATTAGAAGAAATGGATTTGGGGTTGTTTCTGGAGGTTTGGGTAGAATGTGGTTGGGCATGGAAAGTGCCAATCACACCGTCAGCTGCATGAGAAGAAACAAGAGTAGTTGAAGTGGCGAAAGTAGAAGGACGAGGTGCATCAGGCAGTAAGTCATAAAGACTACCTGTTTGTGAGTAAGCGAGGTCAAGGTATTGAGCACGACTAATGGCCTATTCTTCTGTGAAAACTCCACCCATGGTGATGTCACGACTGATGTTGTTCATGAATGATTTCGTGAACCACTCTGCCAACAACTGATCGGGAAGTTTGAGTTTGATGAGACGTCATCTTCGTTGTCATTCATGGATGTGATCAGAGATATGAGTGGCTTTGGTTTGTTTGAAAGAACTCAAAATATCGGTCCCATTTTCATAGTGGATTGGTAACTGGTAGTGGGTGAGGAAAGCCATAGTGAGGGTGTTAAATTCGGTGAAGAAACCTCGTGGTAATTCTATATACCACTTCGTGG
>ML837612.1:8717-38676 GCA_009831015.1 Picea engelmannii | reverse complement strand
GAGGGAACAAAGGGGAAAGGATAGAGAATATCAAAGGGTTCAAGCTCCCCTCCAAAATAACCTAGTTGATCATGAGGAGGGAGAGGAGATAGACGAGTTTGTCCCTGAAATTCACTGTATTGAGGAAGCTCCCCCTTTTCCTCATTTGACGTAGTCCGCGTATGAAAAATCACTGATGAGTGCTCAAATTCATGAGTTGGGGAAAGAACAGAGGGCCAGTCACACTTCTAACAGGTATAATCTCAGATCGAGAAGGAAAGAAGGAGACCTCGACAACTCAAACCAGCCCCTCATAGCAGAGAGGCCTACTAAAACTGCATCAGCCACAACTAAATAAAAGAAGACTCAGAGTGCTTCACCGGCAACCAGAGAGCCTATCACTGAGGTAAGAGAAGCTCTTAAACCTACCCCCTCCTTCAATTTTGAGCATGAGATTCAGAAGATTAGGATTCATGTACCTCTTTCTGAGCTAGTTAAAAATGAGGACTTCAAAAGGTCCCTCTCCAAGCTGCTACAATCTGAATCCCCCAGCCCCCCTTTGACTCAGTAAACCTTCAATATGAGAATCCAGCCGTCATATTAGGCCCCATGGTAGAAGACATATATGACTCGTCCCCCCTCCTTCTACACATCCTTGAACATACATGATAAAGTACTGCATAACTGCCTCATGGATTCGGAGGCTTCTCATAACCTTATGCCAAAAATATTCATGGAAGAATTGGGACTGGAGGTGACAAGGAAATATCATGATTTATATTCTTTCAATTCAAGGAGAGTGCAGTGTCTAGGAGTCATCAAAGACCTGGTGGTTTCCCTGTTTCAGCTGCCCATGAAAAGTGTGTTCATGGATATTGTGGTAGCCGACGTTCCCCCTAAATTTGGTATGCTGTTGTCTAGATCATGGATCAAAAAGCTTGGAGGGACACTACATATGGATCTCACATATGCCACCATTTCGGTCTTCGGAGGGGAACAAAGGAGATTATACAGAGAAGCCCAGCTGGCCTATATTGTCAGTGATGAAGAAGACCCTACCAATCACCCCATCTTTGCACTTGACACTGACTTGGGGTCTAGTTTACTGCAACTTACCGATGCCCTTGAAAGCTCGTTACTAATCAGAAAACACCCCAGCCCTGATCACCCGATTTCCCCCCAAAGCTCCTCTGTGTGGAAGATGTTTTTTGACGGAGCTTCTTCTAGCGAAGGAGCTGACACTGGAGTGGTTTTCATATCACCTTGTCAAGAAGTCATATCCCTGTCATACAAGCTGGAATTCGAAGTCACCAACAACGTGGCAGAGTATGAAGCTATTTTTCTGGGTATGAGGGCCACGAAGGAAATGGGAATTGAAGAGATAACAATATTCAGAGATGCTGAGTTGATTGTTCAGCAGATAAGGAATACTTATCGTGCCCATAATCCCCGGCTCAGGAATTATCAGAATGAAGTCTAGGACCTTATTGATAATTTCTTCTTGGCTTTTAACATTTCTTTCATTCCGAGGGGAGAAAATACTTTGGCCGATTCTTTAGCTGTCTCAGCTAGTTTGCTCAAATTTCCTCTGTCGCCTATGATAAAAAATGATGTTGATATAAGATATAGAACCTCGATGCCGGACAATGTCAAGCATTGGAAGGTGTTCGAGGACGATTCTGAACTTGAAAGGTTTATCCAATCAGTGGACGAATTTTCTGCGTTGCATATTGACCAAGATCTTGATTTGGAAGGTGACCCTCGTCCTGAGGAGTTTTTAAATAAAATCGCCAATCATCAGATCATTCAGCTACCTAGTAATCAAATTCCGAGAGGACTTGTCCCTTTAGAAAGATTGTTCGACAGGAATGATGTGCCGGTAAAGGGCAGGGTCTCAAATGAAGATACCGAGACAACCGAATGCAACATTGGTTCACAGGAAAAGCCCAGGTTTGTCAAATTGTCAAGCAGTTTGAACAGAGAATAGAAGGCCGAATATACTGAGTTGCTAAAGGAGTTCGCTGATGTGTTTGCGTGGGCATATGAAGACCTCAAGACCTATGACACATCTGTCATTGAGCACAAGATCCCACTAAAGGAAGAGGCTAAACCATTCAGATAGAAGTTGAGGCAGATAAATCCCATGTTGTTACCTGTCATGGAGAAAGAAGTGAAGAAATTGTTAGATGCCCAGATTATCGTCCCCTTGAGATATTCTGAATGGGTGGCCAATTTGGTCCCAGTAAGAAAGAAGAGTCGAGAAATCAGACTCTGTGTTGATTTCAGGAATCTCAACAGAAGCTCAAAGAAAGACAATTACCCCCTTCCTAAGATGGAACACATACTGCAGAGGGTAATTGGCACCTCCAGGATATCCATGATCGATGGGTTTTCTGGCTATAATCATATATCGGTCATGCCTGAGGACAAGGAGAAGACAACCTTCACCACTCCTTGGGGCATGTTCATGTATGCCAAAATGCCATTTGGGTTAATGAATGCAGGAGCAATGTTTCAGCGGGCCATGTACATAGCCTTCATCAGGGAAAAGGACCAGCTCGTAGTGATCTATCTGGATGATATCATGGTCTTTTCCAGGACAGACAAGGAGAACCGCTGTCATCTGAAGAGATTCTTCTTGAAGTGTCGAAGGTTTGGCCTATCCAACCCCAAGAAATCTTTGTTTGCTATGCAGGAAGGGAAGTTATTGGGACATATAGTATCGACAACAGGGGTGAGAATTGATCCCAACAGGGTGGAGGCAATTCAAGCCTTGTCACTTCCCAGGTCTAAAAAAGAGGTTCAGGCCTTTTTGGGGAAAATTAATTTTCTAAGGAGGTTTGTCTCAAATTTTGCCGAGCTAGTGAAACACATCACAGCCATGCTCAGGAAGGGAAATGAAGTGAAATGGACCACCGAGCCCAGGGACTCTTTTGACCAAATTAAAAAGGCATTGACTGAGGCGCCTGTGCTTATCAGTCCTGACTATTCCAAAGAGTTCCTAATTTTCTCCTTTGCCTCTTTTGATACAGTGGCAGAGGTCTTATTGTAGAAAAATGAGGAAGGGCATGAGCAACCCATCGCCTTCTTCAGCAGAGCGTTAAGAGACACAGAGAGAAGATATGAAATCATGGAGAAGCAGGCCTATGCCTTAGTGAAAGCTCTTAAATCTTTCAGAGTCTATGTATTACATTCAAAGGTAACAACATATGTTCCTTCAGCTTCCATGAAGGACATCCTTGTGCAGCCTGACATAGATGGGAAAAGAGGTCGATGGATCGCTAAAATTCTGGAATTTGACTTAGAAATAAAACCCGCCAAGTTGGTTAAGGGGCAAGGTTTAGAAAAGCTACTGGCTGAATCCAACTGTGAATCCTTAGGAGTTAGTTTCATCGATACTCTCCTAGGATCTCAGCAAGCTGAATCGCCCAGCCAAGGCTCTCGAGATGGCTTATTGCTGGAAGAATGTGCCTGGTATCGTGACATTCTGTATTTTCTGCAGGAATTGAGGCCCCCCGATGGAATGGGAAAAAGTAAAGCGAGAGCTCTTAAGCTCAAGGCGGTCAGGTATTTACTCATTGACCAAACCTTGTACTGGAAAGACCCTCTAGGGGTATTTCTGAGATGCCTGGACCTGCAGGAGGCCCAGAAGGTTACGTTTGATTTTCATAGTGGCCTTTGCGGAGGTCACCATTTCTGGAAGACCACAACCCACAAGATACTCCGAGTGGGGTATTATTGGCCCACAATGTTCCCCGATGTTTGTAGGGAGATCATATCTTGCATCAAATTCCAAAAGTTCTCAGGAAGATAGCAGCTCAAATCGCTGCCATTAAAACCCATAGTAGCTTATGCACCTTTTCAGCAGTGGGGGTTGGACTTCATCGGAAAAATTCATCCTCCCTCAAGTGGTCAACACAGATGGATCCTGACTGCGACAAATTATTTCACCAGGTGGATAGAAGCCGTCCCCACCAGGAGCGCATTGCACAAATTAATTATCAGCTTCCTGGAGGATATCATAGCCTGATTTGGCTGTCCCAGCAGGATCGTCACCGATAATGTTGCTTCTTTCAAATCTGAACCTTTAATTAATTTCTATGAGCAGTTCAAGATCTCACTAATTCACTCCACCCCCTACTACCCCCAGGGCAATGGTTTAGCGAAATCCTCCAACAAAAGCCTGATAAAGATCATTAAAAGATTGTTAGAGGACAACAAAAGAGCCTGGGATTCAAAGTTGAAGTTTTCTCTGTGGGCCGATCGTGTCACAACGAAGAAGTCTCTGGGCACTTTGCCATTTCAACTAGTCTACGGAGCAGAGGCAGTTTTTCCTACTCATCTCGCCTTACCTGTGGCGAAGTTCTTTCAAGACTACGAGGGAGAACCAGATCATATGATCAGAAGAATTCATCAGATAGTGGAAGTGCAACAGATCAGAGAACAAGTGAGGGATGTGGCTTATAGTCATCAGTAGAAGATCAAGCAGGCTTTTGACAGAAAGGTCAAGAAAAAGGAGTTTGAGACCAGGGACTTGGTATTTAAGTGGGACGCACCCAGACAGGATAAAGGCAAGCACAACAAGTTCGACGCCCTCTGGATCGACCCCTTTAAAATCTCTAAGATTTTCTCCAACAACACCTATGGGTTGCAGGATCTGGGAGGACAAGAGGTTTTCAACCGCCCAGTGAATGGGCATTTTCTAATTTTTTTTTTTATTTGAGCCTTAGACGGCTCCTCTGTTTGTAAATATTGTCTTGTAGTTCTTGTTTTGTTTCTTTTTGTATGTTTTCGTCCTAATAAGTGACTTCATATCCCAATAGCAAGGCACTAAAGATGTGGAAGGACTTCTTAGAGCATCGCAGGGACGACTCTATCCCCCATGGAGCCTAATGTTAGCAATATTTCTTGTCTTGGGATTAGGCGTACCCAGGTCTGCAGTTTGTGCGGGAAGCACCTGAGCATATCACGAGAGAATCCCATTTTTTTGCAGCAAGTCAAGCAAGTGAGCGAGCAAAGTTTTTTCTTCAGCAGTCGAGAACCATCCTCAAAGAAAATCGACGGTCAGAATATTATAGAGGAGATCAACGAAATCCCGTCAGCCGTTAGATCTCAAGAGGTTGCGTCGGGGTTAAGCCCTAGTATGCAGAGGAGGAGTCCCGGGGGAGTCATCGGGATATTAGATTCATCGGGGTTTCAAAGTGTAAGAGAACTAAGACCTTTCGAGTCTTGAAATACCGACGGAGATCCTAGCCGTTGATCTTGGTGGGACACGCGTCAGACATCAGGAGGAAAGTCGGGGTTCAGTTCATCGGAGAATCAGAAATTGGGGAAACAATTTACACAGGGTCACAACCCATGGTCACTGGGGAAAGGAAAAGAGCTGCATGAAAGGGGGCCAAAGGCGTTGGGTTTCAGTCACAGGGAGGCCCGTCACAACCTCCAGTTACCATCGGACCCAACCTTGATCCTGGTCTTTGCTTGGAGTAAATGAAAGCAAGAAGGGGTGGTTGAAACCTCTCTTCATTCATTAAGTGTGAAGTATGGAAAGTCTGGTAAGCGGTCCGCTCGAGAGGGTCCTGTGTACCCATTCTTTTAGAAAAGCCATGTCGAGTCCTCAACTAGCCGGAGGGGGTCTGCACATGCTAATTCTGCATTTACTGATTCAGCTACTCCCTCTGCGGGAGCCATGCGCAATTAAGGTGGTGTCAGACAAAGAATATCAGTATGAGTTTGACTGAAGGGACACCAAGCCTGGGGCGACTGGGCACGCCTCTGATAGGCATTCTTCTCTGAGTATATAGACTCAATCTTTGTATTTTGTATGGATCGATGGTAGAGCAGAGCTCCCTACTGTAAAGTTTAACAAACATCCTAGTTTGTTGGATATGCATCTGTATTTGAGACATCTTGTTTATGACAGATAGTTTCTCTCGCTCCATCTAATTTTCGTCTCATGCTTAGAGAGTTCGTGATTGACTGAGTCGTGCGAATAATTGCAGTTCTGTTATGATAAATGATTTATCGTTGCATTATTGTATTCTATGGTTTTTTACATTTAAGTGCAAGAAGACCTTGCGTTTGGATGCCTTCTTCTACAGTCTGTTAGGAACCTGTCATTTGTAACATACCTTCGCACTCCTTCCATATAAGTCTTTCGTTTGTTCACCCTTTACTACAACTCATTGTCTGAAGTTTATATAAGACCTCACTCACCTATGCATGCCTGACCTAGTTTTGAAGTTGAAATGATATCATTTTGAGTTGGCTTCCATTCGGTCACCCCATCTATAAACAAACCGTGACATAAAACTGATGGGCGTCGGGCTCTGCTCCTGCTAGCAATCCAGGAGTGACTTCCATCGCCAACACCATCTATCAAGGCCAATAATGTATACATTATCCATTGTGATATATTTTCACCTCCATCCTTACACATTTAGCAATTTCTTCCAATTCATCACCAAAGGAGAAGAAGTTTAGCTAATTGAAAATTGCATGGAATGCTTTCTTACTTTCTCCATAATACTCATAAACAATCTCAAGGATTCCCATACAAAAGGATTCCCTAGTTGTTTGTAGTCCTAGCCTTGCCAAAATATGTGGACATACTAATGAGAAATTGATAATTTCCATTATAGAAACAACATGTTCAAACAAACGACCCAAGATAGGAACTCTCAGTCCCTCAAAATTTGGAAAATGTTTTGTAGGTTTTTTGTCTATACAATTTATGTCTCCAATATTTGGTGATAAAATATCTTTGTATTGTGAATTCCACACAAGATTCATAGGTGGAAAGAATTTAATATTTGTTCTACATCCCATGATAAAGCTAATAGAGACTAGAGGTGGTCTTATAGAATCCAACTTATTTCTCTCCTCTTCAAGCAATATGTTACTAAAACTACATAAATTTGTAGATTTTGAAGTCTATTGCACTTTAGACATATTCTCTGAGGAAATTTTGGCATTTTTCATATGGAAAACACACATCCTAGAATTGTGACAAAATTACTCCAAATATCAAGTGATAACTAAGACAATGACGACCATATCTTTGAAGGATATATTTTAGCTTCTTGTCTTCCAAAACCACCTTGATTGCATCCCAATTAAAATGACCTATTGATTGTGTTCTTTCTGCACTATTTGTATCTAGAAAAGGATTCTCACGCTGACATTTTACACATCTCATGATTCACTAAAGTATGAAGTTTTACAATTTTCTTTCCAAGTTGAGAGGTACTAGAAATGTGAAGAGGAAATAAATAAACAATTGTGTCGAGAGAAGGATTACCCATGGTACATGACCGGTTTATAGATAACCTTACTATCTTTGAGCCTATATAGTGCTAGTGTTGTAACATCACAACATGCTATTTTATTAGGCCATAGGCTATCCAATCATCCATATATACTTCTAATAATTTTTGTATGTAATTTATGGATGTTGCAACGATGATCCTTGAGAATATTTCTACTATATTCTTTGGTCCAAATGACATCACATTGCAGGCATGATCCCTATTATATTGTGAATGTAATTTTATTCTTGTCCTCCTTAGAAATTCGAAACTTATGATATCCAGAGAACCCATTTGTAAATGAGTACTCTTCTTTCCCAACTACATAGTCAAAGACCCCATCTCCAAATAGTGTTAGGATTGGGTCACATAAGAGAACTTAATTTATTCCTATGGAATCCAAGCATACTGTAATTTCATCCATTCATGTCCTTTTTTCCTAGATCCTTATACTCATTAAGGAACGCTTCTAGTTCATGGAATTCCTTTTCATACTAGTAGTATCTAATTGATTACCGTATTTGTAGTGCCCTGCCATTTTGGAATTTTATATTTCAGCCTATTTTATGATTTTATATGGTTCAAGACAATTTCCATAGTCATGGGGTTGATTGAACCCAATTATATATATGCAACCAAGACAAACTCTAGCATTATGACTAGATAGGTTAGTTGGTATTGTGACATGAAGTCACAAACTTATATTTATAGATAAACATATGTTGTTGTTATATGACACTTATTGATTACTAGAGTTTATCATGAATTATAATTTTATGTCTTCAATGGATCACCCCATTAAAGGGTGTAATTCCTTATGTTGCTAATTACATTGATCAATCTATTAAACACCCAAACACTCACTTTATTCATTGTCATGTGTGCACTCCAGTTGGAGTGAAAATTCATATTCAGGCTCATGCATATTGATTGACTAACAACAATTTATGTAGTTCTAGTGATGGTTATGATAACAAGGAGGCTATCACACTCTTTACCCATGTTATGTATTTCTAATAGTGATGATGATAGCGGGGAGATTATCTCACCCTTCATTCATGTAATGTATATATGACAATGATGGAAATAGAAAATGAGGCTATCACACACCTTGATTATTATTATATATAGATTTCAATATTCTAATATGTTTCTTGTCTAAATCCATGTAGTGCATGATATACGAGATTAACCAAGAAATTTCATATGGACATGGTTGAACATTGAATTATAGATGATAAATCGTAGGTGTTTGAATGGTGTTCCCATTAATTAGGGATGAGATCGCTAAGAGGAGTGGAGTTCCATTCCTACCAAGTTCTTTATCCTCCACCAACATTGGAACCAAGGGTTTGGGTGAGAAGGCAAACACTTTAGTAGATGTGCTAGATTATGATATGCTTGTTGCAACTTAAGAGGATGTAATGCTTGTGTGTGACAACGTTATAAACTTTACATGCATACATAAAATTAATAAGAATTATTTAATTATTCAATAAAGGTTCACCCATTATCTTTGGATTAAGGGATGACAAGACATTTGGGGTTCATAATTCAAGGAAGGGCGGTGGAGAGACATATGTTCTCATAAAAGACAAGTTAGAAGGACGTGCCACTCATATCTTTATCAATAAATGAATAATTAATTGACTAAATAATAAAAAGTAAAAATGGTATAAAGGATAGGGGATATGCAAGTTGTGAGGAGTGTTTTTAGGAACCGAAAGAAGTAAAACAAAGAGAGGTTTTAATTTTTCCTTGGAAAGTGAAAACAAAGGAAATAATATCATTATAATTTAGTGTTCGAGTTGTGAGCTAAGGATAAATATTGATGGGATTTCTTGAATGACAAGTTTATGAGTTTGGTTGCTTGAGCAATATGCAACAAAAAAATCCATAATTCCGTGTAAGAAACTTTGGTTTTAGGTAAGGTATTATTATTCATTGGTTAAATTGCTTCATCCTTATCTTACATGGAAAATTTCAGGTCCTTCCATCATAATAAATTATGGAAGACAAAACATGCATATTTTTTATTTTTTTTTATGGAAGAAATGTGTGGTATAATAAGGTCTTATGATTTTTTTTTATTAGTAATTGAATTTGTTGTAAAATTGTGGATATGAAAACCTTCTAGTTATGTGAAGAAATTATGAGAATTTAGTATATTTGTTATAGGTTAGAATAAATGTTCTAGTATATATGTTAATGATTCCTAATTTCATATTTGTATTTGATTCAAGGTACTAGCTACAAAGTATCAAATTTTAATTTCAAGTTGATAAACCAAATATGAAATGAATCCTAAAACCATTAAGTGTTGAAATTTGTCATTTAAGTGTAGTGTCATGTAGCTATATTTTAAAACATAGAGAGAGTAGTCTTTATATGAGTAGAGAAATATGATATTGGATTCTCTTCTAAGTTGATGTTGATCTTTTTAACCTTCAATAAATCTTGATATATATGGTGGTGTGAAAATAAGTAGAATAGGTGGAGGAGAAAATCAAGGATAATAATCAAGGATAATTTAGTACCCATCACTTATGCCAACTTATATAAGAATGAGGGAAATATTATACCTTGGGAAATCCCTAAAATATTCCAACATTGAAAGAAAAAATGCATATGAGGAATTGGGACGTCATTAAGAAGACTAGAACCTCGCTGGAAATGAGAGTCCATGTAGATAAGAAGATTTTGGAAAATATCAATACCTTGTTATATATTAAAGAATTGGGGGAAAAGAGATCCCTTAAGTTACATGATACCATAGGGTGTATGCTTACAAAATCCAATTTGGAGCAAGTAGAGGAAACCAACAAGCTGAAAAGGAGGATAATAGATTTGGAATCTACATTGATTCCTAAACCATTGTTTATGTAACCATTGGCCATTAGGACACCATATGAACAAATTGAAGAAAATCCCAAGATAATTTGCAAATAAAAGTGAGACCAAGGGTTATTGTATAGGGTTAGGGAGACAATTGAAACCAACATTGAAGAAATATTAAAGTTGTTGATGGATCTATGGGAATTGATGAGCAAATCCTTTGTCCTTGACACCAAAATTATTTATTTGACCAACTCTTTGAATCAATGACTTACCAACTTCTCTAAAAGGGAGATAAAATGATTTCTTAGTGATTTGGTTATTGATAATTCTCGTATTGATTCATTGATTCAAGAGCAATGCATAGAATTAAGCAAAGTCCATAACAAAATATTTTCCTTAAGGTTGAAATAGGAGATCCCAATGGGACCCATCATGGGTTACATCAAGACTTGGATTGATAAAGAATTGGAAAATATATCTAAGGCCATGTAATATTTAGTTAAGAAGACAATTAGGTTTCATGAACCTTGTCAATGGCATGAGAGAGTATAAAATCATTGATTTCAAAGAAGAACAAGCTCACTTCCAAATTTTAAAGTCTTCCCCAATTTTGTAAGTTTGCTTACTATAACTTCCCCTTGCATATTTTCCTCCTTGATGTTCTTTGTCATTAGATTATTTTATCAATTAGTTTTCTTCCAAGAATTTCCTATACTATTTTGGGTTGGTGGAGTCCCATCCCAACTCCTTTGAGAGCAAACATGACCATTTTATTTAAGTTTTTGTCATTGAAATTTAGTAGAGGTTCCCTCGTCCCTTTACCCCATTAATGATAGAAACCATGGTACTCAATTCACCCCATTAATGACCATATTGACATGGTTTTCACTCTTATTACGACAAAACCTACATTTTTTTATCAATATATAGGGTTTTATCACTATTTTGTTCCATCTTATAATGCAACCCTAGGCTGCTAAATATCTTTCCATGATCGACTATAGCTTAGGGTTTCACTTTCCATCGAGGGAATGGTAAAAAAATTGAGGGAGAAACCATGGTGTAAAATGGTCAATCAATTAAGTGGGTGTATGAAGGATGGAAATATTCTTTTTTTCCTCCCCCAACCAGAAAGATGGACCAATGGATTATGCAGTTGATGAATCAACAGTAGGGAGAAATGCACATATGTCATACCAACATGATACCATCATGATACCAGTAGGGAGAAATTCACATCTATGATACCATAATGAAATGCAGTTGATGAATCAACAACAGGGAGAAACACTTACCAATTTTGGTGACATTGTTCGAGCTAGGGATCCTCTATTGCTTGAGCTAGGGATCCTCTGTATCCAATGTCAATCGAGCTAGGGCTAACAATATCCTCTATCTCTAATGTTGCTCGATCCAGGGCTTATGATATCCTTTGTCTCCAATGCCACTCAAGCTAGGGTTGACGGTCTCCTTTGTCTCCAGTGTCACTCAAGCTAGAGATGATGATATCCTCTATTTCCAATGTCGCTCAAGATAGGGTTGATGGTATCCTATGTCTCCTAGTCTTTCGCTCCTATCGAGATATGTTTAGAGAAAAGAGTGTCGAGGGACACTCATGTCGGTATATGTTCTACGCGAAGAGTGTCGAGCCGAGCTAGCTTTGTCTCCATGTGAAGAATTAACAATGGCGGGGATAGATTTTAAATTTGGTTATATAAATCATATTATATATATAGTATATAATATGTATTATATATTATATATTATATATAATATATATATTATATATTTTATATAATATATAATTTATTTTTTATTTTATATTACATGTGTTTACTCCTTGGAGGTCACAAGTTCAAATCTAGAGGGGGGTAAGGTATGTATACCTTCATAGAGTTTAGCAGTCAAATCACTATCACACCAAATTTGTAGACTTTAGCAGTCAAATTGCATAGATGATGACGATGTCAAAAAAAATGACAATGTTAATTATGGTCGTGTTTGTTGATGTTTGGACAACATCGGGAAGAAATTCTCCTAGTTTAATAATTAATAATATAATTATTGATTATTAAATAATATATATAATAAGTAATAATAAAAAATAGTTACTTATTATCCAGGGGATGCATCCTTTCATGGATGGTCACCATATGTTATCTATATATGGAACACTCATCATTGTAATAATAAATAAATCGATCATATATCAATCTCATATTATCTCATATAGAAAACTCAACATGGTATCAGAGAAAGATTGGGCTAACTCCCCCATGGGAGGGCCCAGGATCCCGAGAGAAGACATTGCAGCCACAGCTCCTAAAGTTCATGGATATTATTGAGGTGTGTTTGTGGAAAAACCTCTTTGACGTTTGTGGATTATGTAGAGACATCTGCAGTGAAGGGGACATCCTCCAATAGTCATTCTCATTTTTCGCACCTGAGAGAGCGGTTGTTGTTTGTGTTGAGGAGGTGAAAATCGTGAAAGTAAGAGAATGTTGGTTGTGTGGTTGGAAAATAAGCCGAATGAATCATATCCCATGCTATGAGCCCATAATCGGAGAGGGAGAGTGACTGATGAGATCAAAGCGCTCAAATTGAGGAGCTAGCGATCATATTGGAGACAAGTGGGACATAGTTCATGTGGTTCAAAGGGGACACACTCTCATTTGAAGAAAATGTCTAAGAGTTTTAGGGTTATCTATTGCATTTGCTACTGGCACTCATTGGGCCAGTCAAGCCTTAGAAGAAACCCTATCAACTTGGTGATGGCAAGGATGATTCCAGCTAGCTCGTCGATGGAATGGAGGATGTAGATAATTGTTAGATCTTCGATGATGGTGTCTTCCACCACAAGTGTGTTGATCCCCATTATGCAACCTAAGTCTTCAATGCGAAATACCCCGCCTCCTTTCTTGGAAATGGAAGTAAATCTTTCCAAGCCCGTGTTTTGCACTATTCCTCACTCCAAGAAAGGCTTAATTATTTATATAATTTTCATCTGAAATGAGGAAACATGAGCATATCTAGTATCCCTATCTCCGCTCTTCATGGAAAGAATGTTCTCCAGTGATTTATCTATCTCCATTGGACTAGATGGGATGTATTAAATATGAAGGTGAACAATGCTCCAATTTCTCGAGGAAGTTCTTGAAGACGAACCCTAACAAATATTTACATTTATAACAATATAGATATTTACATTTATAACAACATGAGAGATTGTTTCACCCTCAAAGATGATTACAATGCACATAAATTGGTAATGGGAAACTACAACTCTTATATCTACTTGTCATCAGGATTCAGGTGAACGAGTACTCGTTATGTAATTGTAACCTGAAAAAGAGGCGATTATGGACTGGTTCCACAGGAGATCCATGGATATGTTATCATGGAAAATTAGTTGTTCACATTCTATAAGACACATATATAAATCGTCGAGATGTTATCATTGGTTTAATCGGGATTCGTTTCTGTTGAGATGGACATGGGTGCTTGTGCAACAAGTTCTCTTACATTTGGTGAGATCAACGCAAGTGTTTGGTGTGGATTGATCAAAATGGACATGAGAAACAATGAAAAACCCTCTTAGTCGATATCACATGAAGCTTGTGTCAATGTGTTGATGTTTGAGGCATCATCATGAGACATTCTCCCTGGAGGGTCCTATGTGGACTTGTAAGGGGGAATGTATACTTCATCCTGACATGCCTCAGATGGTAAAATGAAGGAACCAAGACATTGGTTTCACGAGGAAACCTCGATATGTCTTGTGAGACATTGGTTCCACGAGGGAACCTCGATATGTCTTATACATTGGTTTCATGAGAGAACCTCGATATGTCAAGTATGGTCCAAGATGACTTAGCATGATCATCCCCAAGGGAACAAGTTGATAGTATGTTTTTATATCTACTTGGATAATCCATAAATGTGATGATTAAAATACACGGGGAACAAAAATATGGTTGGTGTGGCAGTAGTCATTTTGGACCAGGGTTCTCCTAGAAAAAGGGAGCCAGTTGGCTCATGCAGAGAGGTAGACTTGGAGGGAAAGACCTTCCAACATGATTTCAAGGAGATAAATTATCATACATAATGATTAGATATAGAAATTAGTATCTAGGAGTAGTATACCTCTAGAACTGGATCATACTAGATAACATAGACAATTCTGATGATCATGGATACAACCAATCAAGACCAAATGTAGCACAATTATTGTGATAGATATAGTAGAGGAGGAAAACACATTATGAGACTTAGAGGGAGAAGGTGTAGTAGTCACAGTACATGATTCTAGTCATGAGATGTTGAAGAAGCATGCATGGAAGAAGTTCTAGTGGATGTAGAGGCACTCCCAGAGCGGGAGGTGGTACTACATCCTGAGGGATCATAGAGAGAGGAGGAGGTATTCTTCAGGAGATCTAGAGGATATCACATGGAGATTGATATTGAGAGACATGAAGATATGTTTCCTTCTACCCCTCACCCTCCAATATTTTAGAGGGAGACAATTGAGCCTATTGATCCAATTAATCTCATTGATCTTGTAGCTCCAGTTGATGTTCCCAGAGATATTGCAGTAGGTCGGAAGAGACCTGAATGGGCTCATCAGAATCTGTAGGAGGCAGAAGGACATGCAACTCCTTATGGTACCTTCCAAGAGATAAATATACCTCAGAGATATCCATGCTATGTCGTATCTATGATCCACATCATTGATTTTGAGCCTTCATGTTATGAGGAGGCATCTAGTCAACCAGTATGGAGAGATCCCATGATAGAGGAGTATCATTCCATCATGAAGAATTATGTGTGGGATATTGTTCCAAGAATTGAAGGGAAGTTTGTAGTGAATTACAAGTGGATCTATAATATTAAAACACACCATTGGCAGGAGCATCAAGAAGCACAAAGAAAGATTTGGTCCTAGAGGATTATCTCAGGTGGAGGAAATAGATTATGAGGAGACATTTTCTCTTGTTGCTTGATACACTTCTATATGGATGATTATTTCCCTTGCAACATCCATGGGTTGGAGACTACATCAAATGGATGTGAAGACATCCTTTCTCAATGGATAGATTGAGGAAGAAGTATACATTGAGAAACCAGATGGTTTTGTGATACACGAGAAGGAGTCTCATATGTGAAAGTTTAAGAAGGTCGTGTATGGACTCAAGAAGGCACCTCAAGCTTGGTATGCAAGGATTGATGGACACCTTATGAGTTTGGGCTTCAAAAAAAGTGTTGTTGATACCAACCTGTACTACAAGACTGTTAATGGTGAGTCCCTAATTTTTGGTCCTCTACGTTGATGATTTATTCCTCATCGGTACATAGACCCTTATTGCTAAATGAATGTATGCATTGGCCTATGAGTTTGAGATGAAGGACCTTGGTATGATGCACTACTTCTTGGGAATAGAGGTGTGGTAGAGAACTGATGAGATCTTCCCGAGTTAGGAGAAGTACATAGTTGAGATATTGAAGAAGTTTGGGATGTTGAATTGTAAGCCCATGGCTACACCAATGATGACAAATATGAAGAAAATAAGTGAGTCTTCTTCTGATTTCGATGATATTGATATGAACCTGTATAGAAAAATGATTGGATCATTGATGTATTTGGTTAACACTGACCATATATTTTCAATGCAATGAGTGCACTTAGCCAGTTTATGAGTCAACCGAGACAGACACATTGGATTGTTGCAAAGCATGTGTTGAGATACATGCCAGGCATAGTTGTACATGGTATGAGATATACTTCTAGTATTGACATGTGATTGCAGGGATATATTGACTTTCATTGGGTAGGGAGCACATTGGATAGGAAGAGCACCTTTGGGTGTTTCTTCAGTTTGGGATCTGCCATGGTTTCCTAGTGTAGCAGGATTTTTTTTGTGTGGATTTGAGAACCATAGAAGTAGAGTACATTGCATTGAGTGTGGAAGTCCGAGAAGTAGTGTGGCTTCACAAGCTCCTTGCATATTTATTTGGACATGTGTTGGATTCCATCGTTATTCATTGCGATAACTAGAGTTGTGTGAAGCTCTTAGAGAATACAATGTTTCATGACAAATCGAAACACATTGATATTTATCTAGGTGGATATCGGTGGTCACCCACCTATTCCAACTGGCTCAAAACAATTTGTTGACAATTTACTATTTTTAGCAGTTTTTTGGGTCCTAAACTTTCGGGGCAATGTTGAGGGCCCAAACGATGTTTTTTCATGATCAAGAACCTCAATGATAGCCTAAGGCTTTGATTGAGCCCCCAAAATGAATATCCTCATCGATACCTTTCCAACAATCTATCGTGCGCCCCAAACAAGGATCATATGCCAAAGTTACGCCCTTGGGAAGTTGATATAACAAACTACCCAAAACGGAGTCCACAAAACTGTTGGATTTTCATCTTTCGAGGTTAGGGTTTTGGATTTTCTTTATGTTAAAAATTCCTTTGGAGCCTCATTGTAACAATCATCTTCTTGCGAATGAACGTATCTATCACATCTCTTCTTAGAGATAAGATGCCACCATTCTAGCGAGTCTTTCACTCTGTATTTCCATAGTTTTGTACATTTTGCTCATTAATAGAAATTGTGTATTATTGTATCTCTATGTTTATGGTTACATATCTCATATATATCTGTTATATTATTGGATATCTGATATATATCTGTTATATTATTGGATATCTGATATATCTCTTTACATTTCTTTATTATATCTTCACTCTCATTTTGTGCCGAAAATAATCCAGATCAGAGATCAAGTACCATTACATCCAAGACATGGTCCAGAGGAAGGCAGTATTGGTGCAATACCTTCCTATAGATGAGAAAGTTGCTAATTTTCTTACCAAACCCCTTACGAGGATGAAGTTCAAGTACTTTTGTGACAGACCTGGCGTGGCAGAAAATTCCTCCCTCATTGAGAGGGAGTGTTGATGTTTGCAATTTCCCGATACATTCTCCAGATCATACTCCTTGTGACTAAGTTGAGTTGATATGTGAGGACACTTATCCGAGAGGGATAAGTGGGTTTGGTATTATATCCCAATTTCCCTTTTGGAGAGAACATGATGACACATCCCTTGTGGAGAGTACATGAGGACACATCAAGGGAGTTGACCTTGATGTCACACACTATGGGGAGTTGACCCTAGTGTTTCTAGAGGGAGTAGCCTCTAGAAGTCCACATGGGAGTGCCATGTGTGACATACATTCTCCGGATCATACTCCTCTATGATTGAGTTGATTTGATCTATGAGGACACTTATTTGAGAGGGATAAGTGGGTTTGGGCTTATAGACCAACATCCCTTGTGGAGATCACATGAGGACATGTCCCTTGTGGAGAGCACATGAGGACACATCAAGGGAGTTGACCTTGACATCACACACTAAGGGGAGTTGACCCTAGTTTTTATAGAGAGAGTATCCTCTATAAATCCACATGGGAGTGCCATGTGTGACAAACGTTTTTTCTATAATGTCCTGAGTAAGCATCATGCATACCTTCTCCTAGATTGGGTTGCATACCAAGGTAGATAAGATGCATTTATCACAAAGGTGTACTTATGGTAAATGGGCCTAGGCATATTCATTCCTTGATCATGAAAATGAATAATATGGACTCAAGGTTCTTGAGGTGCTTTCCACGTGTGATTTTGCATCGACCTAACATTCACTCACAGGGGTGTACCTATGGTGAACGACCTTGGTGTGGTATTTTTCCTAGTCATGGTGATTTGAAAAGGAATGATAAAGACTCAAGATGTTATATGCTATCACATGTTGATCCAGAATGAGATTGATCTTAGAGAGATTCAGTTGTCTTAGAGGGAGAGTCACAGGGGGAGTTTCCCCTAGATTCAGGTGGGAGAGAGACATCTCTGAGGATTGATAGGAAAGTGTCATGAGTCTAGGGAGAATTTTGTACACTTTAGAGACAAACTTGGCATGATGCATAATGTCTCCCTCATTGAGAGGGAGTGTTGATGTTTGGAAAACATCGAGAAGACATTCTCCTAGATTAATAATTAATAATATAATTATTGGTTATTAAATAATATATATATAATAAGTAATAATAATAATAATAAATAGTTACTTATTATCCAAGGGACGCATCCTTTCATGGATGGTCACCATATGTTCTCTATATATGGAACACTCATCATTATAATAATAAATAAATCGATCATATATCAATATCATATTATCTCATATAGAAAACTAAATAGTGATGGCATTGACGACGATGATTATGACAATATGACATTGACAAGGATGACGATTGCGATGACAATGAAAGTGATGGCTATATTTCTAAATATGACGACATGTAACTTGAAAATAGGAACCATGAAGATTGATAGCTGAGGTGGGTGTAAATGGATGAAATAAGGTACATAATGATCATATAAGGACAGGCGGTTAACAACCATCTTGATCACAGATTTTTCACTCACTTTTAGGAGTCCCACAATAAATCCATAGAGATGTCAGTTCATATATGTGTTGGGATCTATAGTGGTTGCAATTCCCTTAGCGTCTTTATTGTCTCACCCTTGATTCATTGGAAAGTGTCACATGATGTTATAAATTATTGGATTTTTTTTTCATTCCCTCTCGGAAAGATGATTGCTTATCTCCTTCATAGGTTTTATGAAAGTTGGAGTGACCCTATGTAGGTGATGAATGAAACTCATCTAATACCTTTTATTTTAAGGTAGACTTATTTACCAAAACAATGCACCATTTATAACTCAATGTATCTTTCTACCATGTATACCCTTTAGGAGGGTCGAAGTCTTCCTCTAGTATTTTTATGAGTTGAAATATAGAGGCCAATATCCCATAGATACAAATTTATTTGGATCAACCTATACCCCATCCTAACTTACAATATGACTCAAGTATTCAAACTCTAAATCCCCAAAAGCACATTTCAAGTGTTTCATGAATAGTTGTTGATCCCACAGGAGTTGCAAGGCTCTATCAACATGCTCAATGTGGTATTCCCATGTTTTTTTGTAGGTCAGGATTTGTTGAGTAAAAGGTATAGAAAACCTTACTCAAGTATTTTCAGATCTTTCCTGGCTAAGACTAGATAGTTTGGAATGTCACTCGGGGTTTATAGCCTCAAATACAATTGCTCAATCCATAAGTATTAAGTACAAAGGATCAATGCTGAATTTTATGTGGTATGTATAAAAATGAAAAAGAAGTAAAATTAAACAAAGTTACATGAATGTGTACAAAAATTATACAAATGTATACATGGAGATCAAAGAAAAAGAATGAACCAGATCATTAAAACACATGTGTGAGACTGAAACAATAATTTGATTTTTCATTTATTTCATTCTGAGATACAAAATTGAGTTCTCTCTACAAACCCCTGCGAGGGTAGGGACCAAGATAAAATTTAGAAGCCTTTGACGGACACCATACAAAAAGACTCTGACAATCAAGAAGACAACCGAAGATAAAAATATGGATCAACTTTCCACAAAATGTTGTCACTTGACTTTGCAAGATATTCTTTATCAATTATGAAACTCAATTCATGCGCAAAAAAATACACAGACTGCCAAAGATAAATCATACACCTTCAAAACAAGCTACTGAAATATGTGATTTGGTTTTTGAATCTTGTTTCCTTCAATAAGACCCTACTATTATCAAGATGATTAAGCTTTCTAGTAAAATCAAAATGAGTGAAAGTTAAAAGTATCTCACTAGTATAGAGAAAACCTTATGGCTGTAGTTATCCTTCTAATCTCTCTCCCTTGTCTCTTCATCTCATTGAGATTTTATTCCTCCTTAATAAGTTATGGTGGTTCACCTATCTTTCTTTAGTTAAGTCAAATTAAATTAACTAATTAGTTTGAGACAAATAAATAATAATAATATATAAATAAGGGTCTTAAATAATAACTAAATAGGTGGGACCCCTTGTGAATCCCAATTATTTCCTTTTATAATCTTCAAGACATGAAAAATAAAAATCAATCTTTAAGTTTCAAATGTATCCTCCTTGTAACTCCCATTTTCAAAATTATGACCAAATATTTTAAATATTAGCCCAATATAATCTGATCATATCCAAAACATATTATATATGTGTTGTACCAAAAGGAATGTTTAAAAATATGCTTGTTGACCAAACTTTATCAAAGTAAAAATATTGTCTTCAACATATAAAGCAACATTAATCATCATCATCAAAAGCCATATTTTCTATGTGAGGCATTAAGCCTCTTCTCACTATTGTCCCCTTTTTATTTTTCAGTGGCAGCCTTTGACTGGTTAGAGCCTTGAGGCTGAAATGCACTAATAACATGAGAAAAATCATCCTTAAGATGAAGGAAATAGGAGACTGATTTGGAAGATTCCTTGGATGAGATGGAGTGAGTGGATATTTCTTTTCCCTTGTCCTGCATAGGCTTGGGGACATCTATTTTTAATATTTTACTGGCATGCGATGATTGCATGGGTGAGACAACAGGCTCAACTTGGGAAATTTTATTCTTTAGTGGTGGAGGGGGTAATGGAAAAGAAGCGGTAGGCCAACTATGATGATGAACAATAGGTTGGTGGAAAATCTCTTGCCAACCATCGTTGGCGGGCTGTTCTGGTCACATTGATACATGAGGAAGGACTGGGATGTCAGAAAGGTTATGATTTTCTTGGAAGGGTGGTCTTTCAGGTCGAGGTTGGAGGATCACTTGGCCTACTAGGTTGAAGAACCGTGCTTGGAAAATATGGTTCAATTATTGAGGTTCAACATCAAAATGTATGGAGAACTGAGGTCTTTTGTGACCCTTCTGCCAATTTCCCCTGCCTCTGTTACCTTTGCCATTACTTCCTCTGCTGAAAAGGCTCATCCTGAAGCAATAGTCCAAAACATGTCATGAAAAATTATTGATAATCCATGCATTAAATATACCTAACTAGAATCAAAAGTTGGCTCTTATCATTTACCACAGAAGCACATGCAATCCATCCATAAAAATCACCAATCAATTACTATCCGAACAGGGGGTGAATATGGCTATTGGGAAGATGAAGGGATTGTAATGGGTGAAAAGTGGTATAATGGTCGGGAACCACCACGAACATTGTTCAAGAAATTGCAGAGGATAATCATACTAACATCCAAACACCATTCATCATTCAATTTCTTCCCTTTTAAACCCCTTTAATCTTAATGAAATTCACAACAACAGAACAAGGAAAAAATTAAATGTATCTGGGAAGGTGAGGGGCCTGCAATGAGAGAAACGTGGTATAATGGTTGGGAATGAGATGGTTACTATTTTTTTCATGAATTAGCATTTATTTTCTTCAAATTATCATTTCCATTATTTGCAAAAATATTTTATGTTAAATATCCAAATTCAAGACTTAACTGTCCCATAATATCCAAAATAAAAAGCAGAAAAAGCCTCAGGATTGTCATCCCACAATTCCCAATTTTCTTCTTTTCTCGTTCACAGATATTTATTTAATTAAAAAAAGTGTAAGGGACTGTCTGAAATCGTAAGAAGAACACTTCTAGCCAATAGGTATGGTCGAGGAAAAAAACACACAGGGTATTGAATTTCCACAAAAATAATCATAACCCAAACTGTTGCATAACAGATAGCTCCAGAAAACCCAAGATGATTCTAATGTCTAGTTATTAAGCCTTAAAAATATTCAAGAGTTGATCATAACCGTGTGAGTAATATAACCATACTGGGTCGTCTTTCACTGTACAAGCTTAACACAGTTGCATCAAAATGGAAATCTTCATAACCAATTTCCATGACATCAAAATTGTTTCCTTTTAATTTGTAGAGTCTTTATATGATAACTATCAACATAATCATCCCAGTAAACAAAACTCAGACTAAATTAAGAGCATAATGGAGTGTAAAAAAACCCAAAAACACTTCAACATACAAGCTGGTTTTAACTTGCAATGTTCACTATATGACAAGTTGGGTTTGAAACCCTGGTGCCTTTTCTTTTACCAGCCATACAACCATAAAATTGACCAACAAGCCTCATAGGTAATACACCAATGATGCAAGTAACAAATCCCTCAATTGCTCGGTCAGAACAAAAACCCAACATATTATTACAACCTACAAGACAAGGAAGGATGGGGTTAGAACGAAGGGTGAGGCCATTTACAATTGAAGTTCAAAAAGAACAAAGCCTCCACTCATTACCATAACAATATTTAACATAGTTTCTTTCGTGGTGGTCGCAAAGAAAAGAACGACCTTATATACCTTCAAGAGTGAGGGGGTTAGTCAATAGTGTTGCAAACTTCTATATTCCATTATCAAACAGAACAATAATTGAGCTCATTCAACCAAACAAACATATAAAATAAAAACGAGGTCCTAGTCGACACCTGTGTGGAAAACAAAACAATGTTTTCCCATTTATTTTCTAACAAAAGTTTCCACAGACCACACCTGGTCACAATAACACCCACATGCCTAATATATTTTTTTACATGGAAAAAATAACAGAGGCCAAAAATTGTTCAATACTGTGTAGGCATAGTAAACATAAGAAAAACCCAGTTACTTCAAGGTCACCACTGTCGTTAATGGAGGCAAAACCCATCACAAATTTCAAGGAGTGAAACAGAGATGCCATAGAACAATTTTACAACAGTTACCCATAACCAATATCCATTTGGGGTACCATAACCATGATAGGGAAACAAACCTATATCTTACACAACCATAACCAAGAAGGAACAGTAAACCATTTCCAATTTGCAATACAACATGCCAACCAATTTTGCACAAACAAAGCACACATTCGCCACTGTAACTTTAGAAAGCAAGCACCCTGTATACAAAGTCTAAGAGCCAACGTTTTAATTCTATTCTAAAGAAGAGTACACTAATCAATGTAAAATCAAGAACCTTCATACATGTGAGGAAAGAGACGAAAAGAACTAAGGACCACCACTATTCTCCAACTCCCGAGCGAAACAGAGGTAAACTAACCATAGCAACAAAATGTGCGACAAGGTGAGGGTGGTGAGATCAAGGTGAGTAAGAACGACGTGCAGTAAATGCATGCCGCTTCTCCACCTTTCCATTAATTTCCATCAACCATAACTAGGGTAAAATACATTCAAAACCCCAATAAGGACATTAATCAACCATATGAATCAAACATGTCACTTCTATATTGAAACAAAAACCCTCTTTTACCAAATTTTAATACCAACACCATTATATTATATGCCCTATTTTAAATTGTAACAAGTCCCTTGTTTGCAAGGATTGAATTGACTTCAAACAATTGCATAAACATAACTATTGTCAACAAAATATAATGAACACCATGAATGTAATATACCATGAATGGAACAAGCTATAACCAAAGTGAGTGTGAGTCGAAGTCTGAATTTAAACCATATGTCAAAGAACATGTATAGAAGCTATGACCCAGTGCTTGTCACTTTATTTAGGCTTTTAAATTACCAACCCTTATCATCATTGATTGCATGTGAGATTCTTTTTGAATTCTTGTATTTTCTCAACTGTAATATGCTTCATAAATTTGTCATGAGGGTAATTTGGAGAAGTGTTTCTTTTTCACCATGATCTACAACGGGTCCCACCTATCTAGTATATTATTAAGTATATGTATATAAATAAATAGGCATTGCAACCCATTTGCAAGCAGGGGTATTACATTGCACTTCTGGGCATCAACAAAGATATCATCAAAGAAGACAAGCACACAATTTCATAGGAAGGGATAAAAAATATTATTCATGTGGCTCTAGAATGTAGATGGAGCATTGCAAAGGTTAAAGGGCATCACTAAAAACGCATAATCATATTCACGTGTATGAAAATTTTTCTTAGGGATGTCTTCCTCTTTCATCCTGATTTGGTGGTATCCAGATTGAAGGTCAAGTTTAGTGAAAATCTTGGCTCCATAAAATTCATCCAAGAGGTCATCATCAATAACTAGGATAGGAAATTTGTCCTTGGCAATCAAATTATTAAGAGCCCAAAAATCAAGACACATATGATGAGTACCTTCCTTTTTTAATACCATTAGCACTAATGACGAGTAAGGAATAATAGTAGGACATATGACTCCCACCTCCAACAATTATTGAATGATGTTTTCAATTCCATTTATCTATGAAAAAAGGATCCAATAAGGATGCATATTGGGTGGTTGACTACCTGGAATGTGAGAAATACCATCATCATGCTCCTCATGTGAAAATGGTGAATCCTATGGTTTTTTAAGTACCTATTGATACTTATAGAGGACTAGCTACAAATTACGGTCATCATACCGATCACCAAATTTTCATATCGATCGCCACATTTCATCATACCTCCATTAACAATCACGAATATTTGAAAATTAGCTATAGGATGGATATAAAAATGGGTTTCTGTAACCACTCTTCTATGAAAAAAATTGTGGGTGTTTCCATTGTCAATTAGTACAATCACTTTGTGATTCTTGATATAATAAATCAACTTCAATGTTTGGGGTTGTTATCACTATAACAAATTTGATATGGAATCCAAGTTCCGGGACTTAGCGAGAGGATAAACCGATGTAGAGAAGCGATAAACTGGAGGATGGGGCCATATCTAGTGGAAGGAAGTTAAGTCTAGCAGAAGTGCAGAGTTGATGGGACCCGATGGACCACAGATCGCAAGCGCCGCAAATCAACAATCAAGGATCATTTTGGGTAGAGAACTAGCATAGAGGTTAAAATGTTTGAGCGGGCTCGAAATTCCAATCGTGGTTTCCCGAAAAGATATGTGTCATCCTCAGATGCATTTCGGGGGGGAAAGCGGGTGAACTCGAAACCACTCCATCACGCCTCGAAATCACGTGTTAAGTGTCATTAAATGTGTCACATCCAAGGGTCACATGTGGAAAGGAAACTTGAGGGCCAGTCAAATCATATCAAGACACTTGTTTAGATACCATTCATCCACAGAATTCCAAGTAAGCGTCGCCAAATAACCGATTTAAGACTCATCATTGGAAATCGATGGTCGAGCGTGATAAGTCATTGTCCCTGTAAGGATTTTTGTTAGTAGCACATGATTAGTACTTGATGGAAACTGCTACTCTAAACACAAGTGAAATTACTCTATTTTGGGTAATTGACAGTTTATTCCAGAGCGGGATAACTGCAAATCAAATCAATCTTCCAATTCATGTACAGTTGAGTGAAATAGGCTCATGGTCCCTGACAAACCAAAGGGGGCTGAGGAGAAAGATCCAGTAGTTTTCAGAAAACCAGAAAATTCAAATAATATGACAGGGCTATCAAGTAAAAAGAGAGAAAGGCATATTGCGCAACTCTTGACAACAAAATTTCACGCAAAATCTGTGAATGAACTAGGACTAGGTGAAGAAATCAGGTTGAATCCTATTAAGAAAGATTTGATCATTTATGGATATGTAGATGGACACTGCACACAAGATGGTGAGAGAAAAAGGAAAAAATGATGGAAGGAGGAAGTTAAAGCTGGGACATTCAAAGGTACTGAATAATACCAACCTAGTTGGCTTGAAACATTAAAGGAAAAGATTGAAAATCTAAAATGAAAAATACATTTTAGGGAATCTTGTAGATAAGTGGAATTCAAGGTAAAGATCTCAATATTTCGGTTTTCTGTTTGTAACATTCCCTAGAAAGTGGGAGTTCAGTTTTGGTATGTTACTCCTTCTATAACCGATATCTATTTTTGGAATCTTGGAGAAGATGATCCGTTTTGGGTCTCATATGTAATTTATTTATATATACTGTTAAAAAGATAAATGAAGGGTTCGACTGGCCGGAGAAGGGCCTGCCCTTGTAGCAGGAAAACTTTGTGATTTATTATGAATTTTAATATAAGAAGAGAAGGTTTTATTAGATAGTCGAGATTCATCATGGTGTTGATGTTCAATATGTCTTCTTGTATTTCATATTCATGAGTGTGTTTTTCTGCTAGCGATAGTCTTTAAGCGAAATACATTTTTCACTTTGCTAGTTCTTTTTCTCATATTGATTATACTTGTTATGTGTTTATTGGTTCCTAGTTTAGAATTCACCCTATTTTGGTGCTCTGTTTTCAGTAGCCAACCTTTAAGTTTCTTCTTCTAAAGATATACCAAGAGATTCGTCCCCAGTTAGATGGCTCTCGCCATAGTGGTTTTTTCCTTCTCTTCCACTACCATCCCATCTTACTTATTTGGTTGAACATCATACCTATTTTGCCTCTATTTCCTTTGGAATACATAACTTATAAATCTTCGTACGATTTCTGGAATTGACCCCATTTCCCAATGGCCCTGCCCTCTAGTTTTGTCCTACCACTTTTAGAATTTATCCTATTACAAATTCTGACCTTTGTATGCGCATTGACAAATATTTTGAGTATTTTCAATAGATATATGCATGAGAGGGCCCTCTCTGGTTGGAAGGGTCAGAATCCAACCTAAAGTCGGTTGAAATAGTTACCTCTATCGTTTGTTTATCAACTGAACAAATTCACAGAGTGCTAACATTTTGGTGCCGTTTCCGGGGAACGAAGGTGAAATATTCCCTAGGAAGAACGAAAAAGTTAGGATATGAGTAATGATGGTGAAAAGTATTCAGACACACAAAGTCTATACATCATTCACCCGACGACTCCATTTTTCAAGAATCTAGAATTCAAAATTTTCATGATGACTCCACTGCCCAAAGACTCAGTAGCCTGAAGATTTTATTGGTGACTCCACTCAAGCTTAAAATGTGATTTAGGTACCCCACTGGAAGACGAGATCCCTTGATAGAGGTATGAAAGGACATCATGGGAGAAAACAAGTACCTAAAGTTGAGTTTTTTCCAATACATAATATTTTTTGTCATTCATCACCTTTTGTTTTTTCCTGAATATGCCAAGCAAATTGTTCTTTACCCACTACATTCAAATGTTGACCATGAAAATATTGAAATTGTATATCCTCCTATTACAGTTATACATATATCTACTTAGTTTTTCACTGATTTTGATCAAAATATTCCATTTGAACCATGTAAGTACCAAAGCCAAGTTGATGAGCCTCATGAAACCAAGACCGATGTCTCACCTCCTATACTTGATCCAACACCCCCCAATATTCAACATAGATATAGTCCTTTAAAATTACCTCATACCCTTCATGATTTTCCTCTAAAGAACTATAAGTACCTACATGTGTTTAATGGAGAACTTGATGCCATCACAACTGAAAAACACACCCAATATTTTGAACAATTTGTAGATTTGTTTGAGATTGATCATGATGATGTTTGTATGAGGGCCTTCTCTCAATCATTGAAAGGGGATACCAACGAATGGTTTAAACATTTGTAGTCAGAGACAATTATCTCATGGGAGGAATTGAAGAATTTATTTTTGAAGTTTTGGGGCAAGAATAAATCTTTGGATCTATAGCTTACAGAGTTCTATGCCTTGAGAAGTCAGAGCAATGAAACTATTTCTATATTCAATAGAAGTTTTTCTAATATTTGTTAAAATTTTCCCAAAGAAATTTAGCCCACTAAAGTTGCTACCATGCTCCATTATACAACTCTTCATCCATATTTGTCTTTCCTCCTGATGGAAAGAAGACCTAAATCTTTACAAAAAATGTTTGACGATGCTCAAGAGATTCAACACAATATCCAAGCATGTAAGCAGATTCGAAATAAGGAGTTGGATGTTAAAAAACATGGCAATGGATATGAACAGGAAATAGTTGATTTAAATCTTGAGCAGAGAGTTAATGATATCATATGCCCTTTTGAAGTTTTAAATGCTAATGATTTTACAAAGGATTGTATTCCACTTATTGAAAGAGAGGGCACTAATGTAGCTTCTAATCCACCCTATGATAAGCATGGAGTTGATTGTTTTATATATTCATTTATAGAAAGTAAAGAAGATGAGTTTGCAAATCAGTATGCTGAACAGAATGTTGATGTTCCAAGTTTGTTCTTGTTAGATGACATTGTAGACGTTGCTAATTTTCTTATATATGATGAATATAATGATTATTGTGATATTGACTTCCTAGAACAACCAGTTGCATGTTCTCTATCATAAAATGTTCCTTTTCAGCAGTATGTTGAGGGAAATCAGCTTACATATCACAGTTACAAATAAAAAAGTATTGAATCAGCTGAAGGAAATTCTTTACCTTTATTCTTTTCTTCATTTAAATTGTTAGAAAATTCTAAGATCATCACTAAAGAAAAAGAAGGTGGGATGATGCCAAACCACGATGATTCATTGGAAAAAATTAACAAGGAATTGCAACCATTGGTTGAAAATGAAGTTGAAGATGAGTGTGTTCAACCATCCAAAGAAAGTGGAAAATGTGCATATGATAGTAGTAAAGAAAATAAAGAAGATTTTGAATCAGGTGGAAGAACCTTGCCATTGTGGTTTGATTCTTTCAAATTGCTGAAGAAAAATGTTAATAATGTTTTAGAATAGAAATCCTCCAGGCATGATGTTGAATCTGAAGAGAGAAGTGGACTTGCAAATGAAAACTATCTCCCATTATTTTTTTCTTCCTTTGAATGGTTAAAAACAAATCATGAGAAAATACAAAAAGTTGATCAAAGAATTGTTGTCAAAATTCATTTGCCTTCTCTTGCACATGATGAGGACATTCAACAAGATCTCCAAGAAAACAAAGTACCTCATAAGTGTTTTCCTTCCCCTACAAATGATGTGGTTATTCAAATCCTAAGTGGCTTGGACGTGTATGAGGGATATGAAACCCCATCTATGTAGACTTTAAGAAATGAACAAACAAATGACATAGAGTTTTAGGGAAGAAAAAAAACAATGTATGTCATGATTCAATCAGAAATGCAGAAAGATCACAAAGAAGCAATTGTTTTATTTAATGCCTTTGAATATTATGGTTATGAAAATGTTCTTGGGGCTGAAGAAGTAGAACAAAGACAACAAACACTTGTGAAAGAGGTATGTCCTTCTATTTTGGTTCATAAAAAATAAATGTTTTCTCATGTGTTTCATGACCTTGTGGCATGCTATATGGAGAGTTTTAACAATCAAAATTTACAGCTTATGATGGGTTGTAAGATTATAAATAAATATGATGGCCAGTAAACGGAAACATTAAATATGGATTGCTTGATACTAAAGGTTTTATTCCAGTCAATACTATTTTATGATTCAGAAGTTGTTATTTCCAGTAGTCTCAACAAATTTTTCATCTTCTTGGTGGAAATCAATTGGTTAAATCACATGAAAGAAAGAATGTCATGGAAAGAGTGAAATATGATTGTTGTTTTGTGCATATTTTAGAGGATCCATTTGCAGTTTTGTTGGAGGCAGTAAACAATCCTAATTTTTTTGAATCTTTGAGATTTGAATTCATATGTAAATTCTTGAATAAATTATTAGTAAACAGACTTTGGAGAAAGCATGTGCAAAGAAACCAGATAGTAGATAAAATTCTTGCATTAGCATTATGATTTCATTTGATTGGAAGCTCATTTCAGCAGTTAGAGTAGGTAGGTGCGAATAAGATTGATAATCAAGCATTTTCAAGTTTAGATTTTCAAGTAAAGTGTTCAATTAGATTTTAAAAGTATATCCAGTGTTCAGTCTCTAGGTGAAAGTAGTAGGCAGACTTCGGTTTTCAGCAGACATTGGTGATAGGTCAGAACAGGGTACACACCCGTTTTGGGAGCATCTCGATGGATAAGGCACAAGTTCTACACATTATTTGCTACCTTGCAGAGAGGATAT